>VZQC01008758.1:161258-189509 GCA_009823505.1 Rhizomys pruinosus | reverse complement strand
ATTAATCCTAACACACTAACAGTGGGAGACTTCAACACCCCACTGAGCCACTTGGATAGATCAACTGGACAAAAAATAAACAAAGAGACATCAGAACTGAACAACACAATACACGAAATGGACCTCACAGACATCGACAGAATATTGCACTCAAAAAAACAGAAAACATACTTTCTACTCAGCACCTCACAGAACATTTTCCAAAATCGACCACATACTGGGGCACAAAAGAAACCTCAACAAATACAAAAGGATAGAAATTATCCCATGCATTCTATGAGACCACAGCACAATAAAGCTCAATATGAACACCAGCATAAGCCCTATGAGCTACAAGAACACATGAAGACTAAACAACACAATCCTTAATAATGACTGGGTCAGGGAAAAAATAAAGAGTGAAATAAAAGTACTCATGGAACTGAAAGAAAAAGACAATACAACACAACGAAACCTGTGGGATACTTTAAAAGCAATCTTGAGAGGGTAATTTATAGCCCTAAGAACCCACTAAAAAAAAACAGAAAGGGAACAAATAAATGATCTAACACTACAGCTAAAATCACTTGAGAGACAACAACAAATGAACCTTAAACCCGACAGGAAGAAATAACAAAAACCAGAGCAGAAATCAATGAAATAGAAACAAAGAAAACAATACATAAAATCAGTGAATCCAAAAACTGGTTCTTTGAAAAGATAAGCAAAATAGACAGAACTCTAGCCCAATTAACCAAAAAGAAAAAAGAGAGAGCAACTCCAAATCAATAATAATCGTGATGAAAGGGGAAACATCACAATAGATAAAGAAAAGATCCAGACAATCATTCGGGAATACTTCAATAACCTATACTCAATTAAATTTGAAACCCTAAGAGAAATGGATAAATATGTGAAATCCTGGGAACCAACAAAGCTTAACCAAGAAGAGATTGACAGTTTAAGTAGACCCATAATATTTGATGAAATTGAAGATGTAATAAAAAACCTCCCAACTAACAAAAGCCTGGGTCCAGATGGTTTCACGTCAGAATTCTATAAAACATTTAAAGAGGTCCTAAAACCATTATTACTCAAAATGTTCAGAAGGATACAAACAGAGGGAATTCTCCCAAACTCCTTCTATGAAGCCAGCATCACTCTAATACCAAAACCAGGCAAAGATATAAGCAAAAAAAGAAAGCTGTAGACCCATCTCACTAATGAATATAGATGCAAAAATTCTCAACAAAATACTTGCAAATCGCATACAGACCCACATCAAAAAGATGATCCATCATGATCAAGTTGGATTCATACAAGAGATACAGGGATGGTCCAATATACATAAATCAATAAATATCATAAAACATACAAATGGACTGAAGACAAAAACCACACAATCATCTCAATTGATGCAGAAAAAGCCTTTGACAAGATCCAGTATCCCTTCATGTTTAAAGTCATAGAGAGAATTGGACTAAAGAGAACATTCCTCAACATGATCAAAGCCATATATAGCAAACCCACTGCCAACATCATCCTAAATGGAGAAAAATTGGAACCATTTCCCTTAAAGGCAAGGAATCCCTTAAAAGATAAGGAACCCAGCAAAGCTGCCCGTTATCACAACTCCTCTTCAACATAGTGCTTGAAACACTTGCTAGCACGATAAGACAAGAGAAGGAAATCAAGTGAGTACTAATCAGAAAAGAAGAAGTTAAGCTATCCCTTTTTGCAAATGATATGATAGTTTACCTAAGGGATGCTAAAAACTCCACCAGAAAACTTCTAGAAATGATTGTTTTAGTAAAGTGGTGAGCTACAAAATTAACCTAGAAAAATCAGTAGCCTTTCCTTACAACAACAATAAACAAGTGGAGAAGGAATATAAGAAAACCTTCTGTGCTGGATAGCTTTACTGTCAACTTGACACACCTAGGTTGAGGGATCCTCAATTGGGGAATTGGCTCCATTGGATTGGCCTGTGGCCACATCTGTGGAGTACTGTCTTGATGGTCGAGCAGTGTGGGAGGGCCCAGCCCACAATGAGTAGTGCCAACCTGGGCAGGTTGCTGTGTACTGTATAAGAAGGCAGGCTGTGCATGAGCCAGGGGAGCAAGTCAGTGAACAGCATTCCTCCATGGCTTGTGCTTCAGCTCCTGCCTCCAGGTTCCTGCCCTGAGTTCCTGTCTTGGGCTCCCTTGATGATGAACTGTGACCCAGGAGATGTAAGCTGAATAAACCCTTTCCTCCCCAAGTTGGTGCTGGTCAGAGTATTTTGTCACAGCAATTGAAGACAAACTAGAACACCTTCCCACTCATTATAGCCTCAAAAATAATAAAATACCTGGGAACAAATCTAACTAAAGTTACCAAAGACCTCTACAACAAAAATTTTAAACCCCTGAAGAAGGAGATTGAATTGAAAGGGTAAAGAAGCCATGGAGGATTGGTATTACCCGGGACTATCCAATATTTGGGTTCCAGTGTGCGATGTGGGCAGCTAAGTTAAATGTGCACACAGCACAACACCAGTGTGCACCTAGCATATGGCATGAGTTGGCCAACAGGGTACCCCTGCTCAGCCTGGGGGAGTGGTGGTGCAGAGGATCTAGCAGGAGCAGTATTAGTGATTATAGTCTATACAGCCAATGTTGAGGCACCAGAATCCAAAGAAACAAATAAACAAACCCACATGCCAAAGACACAAAGAAAAAACAACATGGGAAAAGCTCATAATAAACCCACACTGAGCTCTACTAACCCTACAGAAGATTCCTACAATGAATCTGCCTGGAAGGAAAACAAGACATGGACTTTAGAAAACAATTGTAGACAAATTCAAAGAAATTAGAGAACTAAGGGAAGAGAATGAAAAACTCCAGAAGGACCAAGAGTGTGACAATGACAAATGTTGGAAAGAACTAAAGGGAGAAAATGACAAACTCAGGAAGGAAGTGGAAATGCTGAAAAGATCCAGGCCAAAATGAAAAAAGAAAATTGCCAATGAACCAAGGAGTTACAAGATTGACAGGCTCCAGAGGGAAGTGGAAAATGGAAAGAAATCACAGGATGAAATGAAAGAGGAAATTGAACATTCATCCAATCAACAGGAAAGTATGGGAAAAAGCCTCAGAAGCAGAATGGAAGAAGAAGAAAAAAGAATATCAGACATGCTGATAACACAGAGCAACTTGAATGCTCAAGTAAAGATTATGAAAATTTTAAATAAACACAGGAGTGGAACAACCAGAAAATTTGGGACACTATGAAAAGACCAAACCTCCACATCATAGGGATAGAGGAAAAAGAAGAATCCAAAGACAACACTATTGACCGTATCTTCAACAGGATAATAGAAGAAATTTTCCCCAAACTGAAAAAAGACAAACCCATACAAATACAAGAAACACATAGAACACCAAACAGACAGGACCAGAAAAGAAATTCCCCACACCGTATAATTGTTACACTAAATGCTCAAAGCAAAGACAAAATACGGAAAGCCACAGGAGAAAAACAACAAGTTATACATAAGGGTAAACCCATGAGAATCACAGCTGACTTCTCAGTGCAAATTATGAAAGCTAGAAGATTGTGGGCCAAAGTATTCCCAGTGCTAAACAACTTTAGATGCCAACCCAGACTACTATACCCAGCAAAAATGTCAATTATAGTTGAAGGAGAAAGAAAAATCTTTCATGACATGAACAAGATGAAAGAATACCTGTCTAAGAAACTAACACTTCAGAAAATCCTCAAAGCAATCCAAATAACAGAGGAAAGGAGCAACTATCCCAAAGCAATTAAAGAGAGAAATCAACAAAAGCATAACGGTTTAAATACAAACCTAGACGAAGAATGCAAACAAAAAATAAGGTAAAAGGAAATAACACACCCCTCAATAATAACCTTAAATATTAATGGTCTAAACTCCCCAATCAAAAGACATAGACTGGAAAAATGGATTAGGAAACAGAATCCTTCTATCTACAAAAAACCCATCTCACCCTCAAGGGCAGACACCACCTTAGAGTGAAAGGGTGGAAAAAATACAGACAAAATAGATCTCAAAGTAAAATTAATCAGAAGAGACAAAGAGGGCCATTACATCCTTGCCAAAGTAACAATGAACCATGAAGACTTCACAATCGTAAATATCTATGCACCAAACTCTGGTGCACCTAACTTTATAAACACCACTCTGCAGGACCTCAAGACACATTAATCCTAACACACTAACAGTGGGAGACTTCAACACCCCACTGAGCCACTTGGATAGATCAACTGGACAAAAAATAAACAAAGAGACATCAGAACTGAACAACACAATACACGAAATGGACCTCACAGACATCGACAGAATATTGCACTCAAAAAAACAGAAAACATACTTTCTACTCAGCACCTCACAGAACATTTTCCAAAATCGACCACATACTGGGGCACAAAAGAAACCTCAACAAATACAAAAGGATAGAAATTATCCCATGCATTCTATGAGACCACAGCACAATAAAGCTCAATATGAACACCAGCATAAGCCCTATGAGCTACAAGAACACATGGAGACTAAACAACACAATCCTTAATAATGACTGGGTCAGGGAAAAAATAAAGAGTGAAATAAAAGTACTCATGGAACTGAAAGAAAAAGACAATACAACACAACGAAACCTGTGGGATACTTTAAAAGCAATCTTGAGAGGGTAATTTATAGCCCTAAGAACCCACTAAAAAAAAACAGAAAGGGAACAAATAAATGATCTAACACTACAGCTAAAATCACTTGAGAGACAACAACAAATGAACCTTAAACCCGACAGGAAGAAATAACAAAAACCAGAGCAGAAATCAATGAAATAGAAACAAAGAAAACAATACATAAAATCAGTGAATCCAAAAACTGGTTCTTTGAAAAGATAAGCAAAATAGACAGAACTCTAGCCCAATTAACCAAAAAGAAAAAAGAGAGAGCAACTCCAAATCAATAATAATCGTGATGAAAGGGGAAACATCACAATAGATAAAGAAAAGATCCAGACAATCATTCGGGAATACTTCAATAACCTATACTCAATTAAATTTGAAACCCTAAGAGAAATGGATAAATATGTGAAATCCTGGGAACCAACAAAGCTTAACCAAGAAGAGATTGACAGTTTAAGTAGACCCATAATATTTGATGAAATTGAAGATGTAATAAAAAACCTCCCAACTAACAAAAGCCCGGGTCCAGATGGTTTCACGTCAGAATTCTATAAAACATTTAAAGAGGTCCTAAAACCATTATTACTCAAAATGTTCAGAAGGATACAAACAGAGGGAATTCTCCCAAACTCCTTCTATGAAGCCAGCATCACTCTAATACCAAAACCAGGCAAAGATATAAGCAAAAAAAGAAAGCTGTAGACCCATCTCACTAATGAATATAGATGCAAAAATTCTCAACAAAATACTTGCAAATCGCATACAGACCCACATCAAAAAGATGATCCATCATGATCAAGTTGGATTCATACAAGAGATACAGGGATGGTCCAATATACATAAATCAATAAATATCATAAAACATACAAATGGACTGAAGACAAAAACCACACAATCATCTCAATTGATGCAGAAAAAGCCTTTGACAAGATCCAGTATCCCTTCATGTTTAAAGTCATAGAGAGAATTGGACTAAAGAGAACATTCCTCAACATGATCAAAGCCATATATAGCAAACCCACTGCCAACATCATCCTAAATGGAGAAAAATTGGAACCATTTCCCTTAAAGGCAAGGAATCCCTTAAAAGATAAGGAACCCAGCAAAGCTGCCCGTTATCACAACTCCTCTTCAACATAGTGCTTGAAACACTTGCTAGCACGATAAGACAAGAGAAGGAAATCAAGTGAGTACTAATCAGAAAAGAAGAAGTTAAGCTATCCCTTTTTGCAAATGATATGATAGTTTACCTAAGGGATGCTAAAAACTCCACCAGAAAACTTCTAGAAATGATTGTTTTAGTAAAGTGGTGAGCTACAAAATTAACCTAGAAAAATCAGTAGACTTTCCTTACAACAACAATAAACAAGTGGAGAAGGAATATAAGAAAACCTTCTGTGCTGGATAGCTTTACTGTCAACTTGACACACCTAGGTTGAGGGATCCTCAATTGGGGAATTGGCTCCATTGGATTGGCCTGTGGCCACATCTGTGGAGTACTGTCTTGATGGTCGAGCAGTGTGGGAGGGCCCAGCCCACAATGAGTAGTGCCAACCTGGGCAGGTTGCTGTGTACTGTATAAGAAGGCAGGCTGTGCATGAGCCAGGGGAGCAAGTCAGTGAACAGCATTCCTCCATGGCTTGTGCTTCAGCTCCTGCCTCCAGGTTCCTGCCCTGAGTTCCTGTCTTGGGCTCCCTTGATGATGAACTGTGACCCAGGAGATGTAAGCTGAATAAACCCTTTCCTCCCCAAGTTGGTGCTGGTCAGAGTATTTTGTCACAGCAATTGAAGACAAACTAGAACACCTTCCCACTCATTATAGCCTCAAAAATAATAAAATACCTGGGAACAAATCTAACTAAAGTTACCAAAGACCTCTACAACAAAAATTTTAAACCCCTGAAGAAGGAGATTGAAAATGACATCAAAAGATGGAAAGACCTCCCGTGCTCATTGATTGGGAAAATTAATATAGTAAAAATGTCCATTTTACCCAAATTGATATACAGATTCTGTGCAATCCCAATCAAAATCCCCATGATCTTCTTTACAGACTTGAAAAAAATCCTTTAGTTTATATGGAAAAACAAAAGACCACAAATACCTAAAGGAACTCTGACTGAAAAATGCAATACAGAGGGGGATTGCTCTATCAAACTTCAAACTATATTACAGGGCCATAGTCATAAAGATAGCCTGGTACTAGCACAAAAATAGACCCATTGACCAATGGAACAAAATTGAAGATCCAAACTTGAGCTCATACAATTTCAGCCACCTCATATTTGAGAAGCGGGCAAAAATATTCAATGGAGGTAGGACAGCATCTTCAGCAAATGGTGCTTGCAAAATTGTATCACCATTTGTATAAGAACACAATTAAACCCCTACCTCTCACCCTGTACAAAAATCAATTCCAAGTGGATCAAAGATCTCAACATGAAACCTGAAACCCTGAAGGTGATAGAAGAAAAGTTGGCAACAGCCTACAAGACATAGGCATAGGAAAAGTCTTTCTAAATCAGACAGCAGCTGCACAGGAAATAAGATCAACAATCAATAAATGCAACCTCATCAAACTCAAAAGATTATGTACAGCAAAAGAAACAGTCAAGGAAGTGAAGAGAAAACCCACAGACTGGGAGGAAATCTTCACCAGTGATACATCTGACAAAGCATTAACATCAAGAATATATAAACGATTCAAAAAAGAAGAAGAAGAAGAAGAAGAAGAAGAAGAAGAAGAAGAAGAAGAAGAAGAAGAAGAAGACAAATGACCTACTCAAAAGATGGAGTAAAGAGCTGAATAGAGACTTCGCCAGTGAGGAATTAAAGATTGCTGAAAAACATCTGTTCTAGTTTGTCTTCCATTGCTGTGACAAAACACTCTGACTGACACCAACTTCGGGAGGAAAGGGTTTATTCAGCTTTCATCCCCTGGGTCACAGTTCATCACTTAGGGAGCCCAAGGCAGGAACTCAGGGCAGAAACCTGGAGGCAGGAGCCGAAGCACAAGCCATGGAGGAATGCTGTTTACTGGCTTGTTCCCCTGGACCATGCCCATCCTGGCCTCCTATACAATACACAACAAACTGGCCAGAGTGGCACCACCCATAGTGGGCTGGGCCCTCCCACATTGCTCCACAATCAAGACAATACTCCACAGAGGCAGCCACAGGCCAGTCCAATGGAGCCAATTCCTCAATTGAGGCTCCCTCAACTCAGGTGTGTCAAATTGACACTAAAACTATCCAGCACAATTGACCCCTTGTCAACTTGACACACAAAACACATCACTATTAAACCACAACCTTTCCAGTTCTTATCCCCAAGTATGATGTTAACATTAATCACAACCTAAGACAGTACAACCTTAAAAGCCCCACAGTCCTTAAAATGTCCAAACATGTAAAAGTTCACAGTCTGTTAAAAGTCTCCGAACTGTGGTCTGATGTAAAATCTAAAACAAGTACTCTTATTTCAAAGGGAAGAATCAGGCACACTCAAACAAAACCTTAGTCCAGCAAAGTAGCTCAAGGCTGGACACCTGGGATTCACTCACGATCTTCTGGGCTCCAAAGGGTTTCAGCAGCTCCCCTTCTCTGGCTCTGCCATCTGTGGCACACACAGCTCATCTCGCAGGCCCAGGCTGACTCCATTCCACACCTGCTGCTGCTCTTGGTGGTCATCCCATGGTCCTGGTATTTCCAAAAAGCCGGGATCACCACTGAAACTGAGGCAGCACCTTCACCAATGGTCTCTTCTGACCTCTCCTGGTTCCAAGCCTCAGCTTCTCTCTATGACCCCTGCAATCCCGGGCTCTTCTCCGCAACCAAGTTGCACTTCCACCAATGGTCTTTCCTGACCTCTCACAGTGCGAAGCCTCAGCTGCTCTCTGTGACCCCCTCAAATTTCAACACCAGAACCATATAGGAGACTCTTACACACTACCAAGTCCTGCTTCTGGCTTGACATGGAGGCTCGGGCCCCTTCTGGAACATAGCTTCTGTGTGCTGACCCTGAAGAAATTCTTCCCAGAAGATTTCAACAGTGATGCTGGTCTCTTGTTACTTACAGCTGATTTTTCAGCCCCAGCTAACCAGCATCAATTGTCCCAGTAAAGCAAAAGGTTCACTTCAGGTTCTGGTCTCTTGTTACTTACAGCTGATTTTTCATCCCCAGATAACCAGCATCAATTGTCCCAGTACAACAAAGATTTCACTTCAGGTTCTGGTTTCTTGTTACAGCTGATTCTTCAGCCCCAGTTGACCATAACCCACAGATTAAACAGTCCTGATGATCTCTGCTTCCCTTTGAAACTTCGCAAGCCAGGCCTCCATTGTCTACAACTCTTTGAGCAAAACTGTTCCAAGTTCCATAGCTGTGCTGGATAGCTTTAGTGTCAACCTGACACACCTGGGTTGAGGGAGCCTCAATTGGGGAATTGGCTCCATTGGATTGGCCTGTGGCCACATCTGTGGAGTATTGTCTTGGTGGTCAAGCAGTGTGGGAGGGCCCAGCCTACAATGAGTGGTGCCACCCTGGGCAGGTTGTTGTGTACCATATAAGAGGGCAGGTTGGGCATGGGCCAGAGGGGCAAGCCAGTGAACAGCATTCCTCCATGGCCTGTGCTTCAGCTCCTGCCTCCAGGTTCCTACCCTGAGTTCCTGCCTTGGGCTCCCTGAGTGATAAACTGTGGCCCAGGAGATGTAAGCTGAATAAACCCTTTCCTCCCCAAGTTGGTATCAGCCAGAGTGTTTTGTCACAGCAATGGAAGACAAACTAGAACAGAAATTGGTACCAGAAGAGTGGGGTATTGCTGTGACAGACCTGACCTTGGTGTTTTGGGGAAGGATTGTGGAGGCGTTTGGAACTTTGGGCTGGGAAGATCATTGAATGCCTAAAGATTGTTGCTGTGGAGCTTGGAGCAGTTTTACTGAAGGAGTTGTAGAAGATGGAGGCCTGGCTTGTGAAGTTTCTAGTTTCAAAGGGGAGCAGAGATCATCAGGACTGTGTAATCTGTGGGTTCTGGTCAGCTGGGGCTGAAGAATCAGCTGTAAGTAACAAGAGACCAGAACCTGAAGTGAAATCTTTGTTGTACTGGGACAATTGATGCTGGTTAGCTGGGGCTGAAAAATCAGCTGTAAGTAACAAGAGACCAGCATCACTGTGGTGAAATCTTCTGGGAAGAATTTCTTCAGGGTCAGCACACAGAAGCTGTGATCCAGAAGGGGCCTGAGCCTCCATCTCAAGCCAGAAGCAGGACTTGGTAGTGTGTAAGAGTCTCCTATATGGTTCTGGTGTTGAAATTTGAGGGGGTCACAGAGAGCAGCCGAGGCTTGGCACTGTGAGAGGTCAGGAAAGACCATTGGTGGAAGTGCACCTCGGTTGCAGTGAAGACCCCAGGATTGCAGGGGTCATGGAGAGAAGCTGAGGCTTTGCACCAGGAGAGGTCAGAAGAGACCATTGGTGAAGGTGCTGCCTCAGTTTCAGTAGCGACCCCAGCTTTTTGGAGATGCCGGTACCCTGGGACGACCACCAAGAGCAGCGGTAGGTGTAGAATGGAGTCGGCCTGGGCCTGCGAGATGAGTGTGCCACGGACGGCAGAGTCGGAGAGGGGGAGCTGCCGAGACCCTTTGGAGCCCAGAAGATCGTGAGTGAATCCCAGGTGTCCAGCCTTGAGCTACTTGCTGGACTTAGGTTTTGTTTGAGAGTGCCTGATTCTTCCCTTTGAAATAAGACAGTACTTGTTTTGGATTTTACAGCAGCCCACAGTTAAGAGACTTTTAATAGACTGGACTTTTAAGTGTTTGGACATTTTAAGGACTGTGGGGCTTTTAAGGTTGTACTGTCTTAAGTTGTGATTAATGTTAACATCATACTTGGGGATAAGAACTGGAAAGGTGGAGGTTTAATAGTGATGTGTTTTGTGTGTCAAGTTGACAAGGGGTCAATTGTGCTGGATAGCTCTAGTGTCCTCCAGGAACCTGGAGGCAGGAGCTGAAGCACAGGCCAGGGAAGAATGATGTTTACTGGCTTGCTCCCCTGGCCCATGCCCAGCCTGCCCTCTTATTCAATACACAACAACCTGCCCAGGGTGGCACCACCCATAGTGGGCTGGGCCCTCCCACATTGCTCCACAATCAAGACAATACTCCACAGATGTGGCCACAGGCCATTCCAATGGAGCCAATTCCCCAACTGAGGCTCCCTCAACCCAGGTGTGTCAAGTTGACACTAAAGGTATCCAGCACAACATCTGAAAAAATGTTCAATATCCTTAATAATTAAAGAAATGCAAATTAGAACCACTCTCAGATATCATCTTACTCAGATACAATTAGCTAAGATCAAGAAAACAAAAGACCTAATGCTGGAGAGGTTGTGAAGAAAGGGGAACGTTCATCCACTGCTGAAGGAAATGTAAACTTGTACAACCATTATGGAAAGCAGTGTGGAGAACCCTTAAAAGACTCAAAATGAGCCTACCACCTGACCCAGCTATACCACTCCTGGGTATATACCCCAAAAACGCATCCTACCACAAAGATACATGCACATCCATGTTTATAGCAGCTCTCTTCACAATAGCGAAGAGCTGGAACCAACCCAAATTCTCCTCAACTGGTAAGTGGATGACAAAAATGTGGCACATCTACACAATGGAGTACTATTCAGCGGTAGAGAAAGATGACATCATGAACTTTGCAGGTAAATGGGATGGAGCTCAAAGCTATTATGCTGAGTGAAGTAACACAGTCCCAGAAAAACAAATCCCCAGATGAAAGGCAAGCTGAGCAACATTATTATATTTCTGTTTATCTGAAAGCAACTATGTTGTTATAATGTAAATCTCTCAATGGGCTCTAGAATCCCCCCACCACTTATTTTCAGACTCTGTAATTACTCTATATGGGTGGAAAATATGTATCCATATTTTAGAATAATTTAAAATTAATGGAGGAAAATGCAAATTCCTAAACATATAAAAGAGAGCTAGTGGTGGTGCATGTCTTTAATCATAGCACTTGGGAGGCAGAGGCAGGTGGATTTCTGTGAGTTCAATGCCAGCCTGGTCTACAAAGCGAGTTCCAGGTCACCTGGAGCTACAGGGAAACCCTGTCTTACAAAGACCAAAACAAACAAAACAGAAAGATGAAGAACATTTATGGCAGGATGCATGATCTTGGGTGAGGTGGGGGAAGGGAAAAGGAATATGCCTAAACTGAATTGAAAAATGATGTCTTAATACACAAAACATCAATAAAAGCATTAAAAAAACTAATGGAATCTTGAAGAAACACACGCACACAAAAAGGACTTATTAGATTGGCTTATGGAATAGAGGCTAGGCTGGCAACAACAACCATCTGCAACCTTGAGAGATGAGAATCAGGTAGTGCTCACTCTACAGGGATGGTGCCTCAGCAGTTCTAATCCCATGCTGACAGCTGAAGGATTCCTGAAGAGCTTCTGGTCTTTTCTAAAGATTTATTTTTATTATTTTTCATTATATGTGCATATATGTGTCTGTGTGTAAGCACGTGCTCATGAGTGCATGCCAGAGGCATCGGATCCCCTGAAGCTGGAGTTACAAGCAGCTGTGAGCCACCAGAAATGTGTCCTGCAACCTGAGCTCCAGTTCTCCACAAGACTAGATTATGCTCTCTTTTTCTTTGGAAACAGGGTCTCCCTTTAGTCCCAGCTGGCCTGGAGCTCACTGTGGAGACCAGCCTGGCCTTAAACCCACAGAGATCCGCCTGCCTCTGCCTCCCAAGTGCTGGGATTAAAGGCATGTGCCACCACAACCGGCCTTAGATTATACTCTTAACTGGTGACCCATATCTCCAGGGTTCTGAGCTACTGGTCTTTAATCCATGTTGGAAAGCCAAAGAATCTAGGTTCCAATATCAGTGAAGGATAGCAGTGAAAATGGCAGCAACAGGATAGGTACAACTTCCAGCAAGAAGTGAAGGTGAATAGGCTAACAAAGAAGCCCAGTGCCAAGATGGACTCCCTCTTTTGAGGCTGTTGACTAAGAGTCTCATAGACCATCAAACAATACTGTCCATCGCCCCCGCTCTTGGTTACTCACTAGACCTTCATAGTAAGACCCTATTGCTGAAGACACTACATACATACACATGTTGTAGAACAAACAAGGTGAAAATCATGCTGGTGCTGACTTCAAAGCTTCATCTTTTGTGGCTAGTTCTATAATGCTGCAGCACCAAGGTGCTATGCATACTACTGAAAGAGAAAAGTAACCATTAATCTTGCATAGCTGTGAATCCTGCAAGCTACAACAGCTGGTCTGGCAAGATATGCCCACCACTTCAATAGTGGCATGAATGTTGTGGGAGTAACCAACCACATTCTGATTGAATTTAAGGTCCACTTCACAAGATGCAGCTCACACCTGACATTGATATCAGGCCTAGGAACCAACTGCTAAAAGGTCAAAGCCATAGGAAAGAGCCTACTACTATTAGTCTGCTGAAGAGATATAGTATTAAAGTGACTCCTAATTACTTATTGTTATACTTGTACAGCAAAGAATTGCCCAACTCTCATCAGAGAAGCTTCCTATACAGCAGATGGTGATTAATACAGAGACTCACAATTATCAATGTGCATGAATCAGAAACTGCACGGTACTTATTCCTGAAAGAACAGCTGTATCAAGCTTCTGGCTCCCAAGTCCCAGGGATCAATGGGGAAGAAGGACCAGAGGTGATGGGTGACCACAAGGAAGCAGTTTCCCAGACTAGTCAGTTACTTATAAGAACTCACAGCAATATTGACAGCATGTACAAGTCCCAGACAAGCTTAAAAACAGACAAAAATCCAAGCACAGAAGTGAATAAAGAGGTAAAAATTTCCAACCCTGCCTGAGGAACTATTAAACCAACAGCTGATAGGATGGAGAGAGTTAGTCTCCTCTAAGGATGTGACCTTGGGCAAGGTATTCAGTGGATGGACTCACACTGAAGGACATTAGAGGACACAAATTTGATTTGATAGGCTTTCATGGTTGTGTATGAGTGAGATTGTGTGTGTGTGTGCATGTGTGTGTGCATTAAGTCAAGTGGAGTGTCTTAAGAGGGGTGCAGCTAGGGGAATCTAAATATTATCAAATATATGAAATTTGCAAAAATTCAGTTTAAAAAAAACTCTTTTTAAAAAAAGTGAAAGTGGAAAGGCACAGTAATGGCACTGCTGTCCTGTCAGACCTCTTCACACATGGGCCACTGCCAGGCGGTGCCTTTCACTCTAGGGGAGGGTGTTCTCCCCTTGTCCTCTCAGACCTCTTCACACATGGGCCACTGCCAGGCGGTGCCTTTCACTCTAGGGGAGGGTGTTCTCCCCTTACTCAGCTAATATTTTCTGGAAATGTCTTCGAGGACTTTCCCACAATTGTCTCTTTCAGTTGATTCCAAGCCCAATCAAGTTGATAATAAAGATTAACCATCACAGCCAATTTCTAAAATAAAACGAGCAAAGTGAATAAATATTGTTTCCTTTCTCTTCCAACACAAGACCCAAGATAGTTTAAAAGAATTCAAGCTCTTCTCTCATATGGAACCAAGTTCAGATTTTAGCCTTCCAATTTATGAGATTTGATACTTTCACAAAATTATTTAACTTACCTAAGCTTCAGTAACCTCATCCGTAAAGTAAAAACAATAGTTGAAAATTAAGTTACTGAATTATTATAAGAATTAAATGTGTTTATTCATAAAATCTCCTTCCCTTAATCTATAACATGCAATAAGGTCTCAATAAATATTGACTATTAATGTCTATAAAATACAGAGGTCAGTTATGGATAGACTTTTGGACCCATGTAATAGATTCAAAAATAGCTAAACAAAGTAGACTTCCTTCGATCAGAGAGCTTGGCTTAGAGGTGCATACAGTAGAAAATGTCAATGGAAGAAAGAGAATCCTTGCTCCAGTATAGGAATAAGCGTATCAGATATTTGGAATAAATTCAGTGAACAATGGGACCCTGAGTTCACGTCCATCCCCCTTGGAAATCTCACCAAAGAGAACCTTCACTTTAAGCAGACTGGTTTTGGTCAGGTAATAGTTTCACCAGGGACAAATACATAATCCAAGTTTTCATTATTATCCTTGCTAGCAGAAGTGGGAACACATATTTTCCAACTGGAAAAAATTCCCAAATGCCAACCAAATGCAAACACAAGGGACAGAGCCCTGAGACACTGGGGAATGAAGAGAAGAGAAAGGCTTAGGAAATAAAAGAAAGGCTTAGCTGAAGACACTGACCTTATTCTCCTTCAACGCCCCAAGCCAATTACTTCAACAAAGAACAGATGCCCAAATTTCATAAATGTGGAATGTGGGAAACCCATATTATAATTTCAGGATGCACATGTAAGTTTAAGAAAGAACACTCCTATCCAACAGCTTTTGGGGTTAAAAGGAATCATTGTTCACAGATTACATCAACTGAAAAAGCAAAAAATGAAAACTTGTTATATGGCTGTCACTTAATCTCTTCTACGATCAACACAACTGTGAGCTTTATTCTACACTCAGCATTCTCCTTAAAATTAGAGTTACTGAATTAATGTAAAACTCTAACTTTAAACTAATGTCAATTACATTTTTGTTTCTTTTATGGATGAAAGTAGAATGAAGATGAAACTTTTGAATGACCGGAGCTTAACAACACAATCTTTCCCAGAAACTGATAGGTACCACTCCTCATAATGTTATATTCCAGTTTTAAAATTTGATTTCCAATTCCTATGTTTATGAAATGGTATTAGGCACCCAAAAGTAAAATACAGCCTCTAAGATGCTCTTCTGGGACCTTTTCACCTCAGCCCTGGCTGATGCATGAATTTCTCAGCTTGGAATCCAAGCAGCTAGTGAAAGGAGATAATATCCCACATGATTAGTCAAGTAAGGCAGGAGTGAGGACTTCCTAGCAACTTCCAACACTCTAGAAAAAAACAAAGATTGCAAGAAGTGCTTGGAAAGAGTAAGTACTTTCAAAATCAATATTTTACAATGATTTCAGCTTATAAAAGTAAAATACATTCATTGGAAGATTCTGAAGTACAAACGTACAAAGAAAATATCTCATCTTATTTGTAGTACTTACTACTATTAATTTTGTTTTATTTTTCCATGATTTTTCTATAACTTTCTCTCATTTGTTTTTCTTCAAAAAATATTTAAGAACTAAAATGTTAATACGTAAAGAATTTTATTCAATATAAAGAACTCTATAAACCTTTGCCATACAAAGAATCAGCATTTCCTTCTTGTTTATACTTTGTAGCCAGAATCTGCATGCTAATACACTTGCTAGGAATTTCCTCTGCACTCTAAGATGAGTTTATTTACTATTTCTGCATCTCTAATTGTATTCATTGGATATAAATGTATTTAAAGTTCTCACTTTAAATTGTCTGCTAGAAACGTTTTTTTTATCTCTAGATTTTTATTGTAACACCTAGTACAATATAAACGTAGTACAAATAGTATTTAAAGAATTATTACAAGAAAAAAGTCTGTCCAAGTTCAGTACAAATGCAATTTTTTAAAGCATTTTTATCTATGTTTGGTTGACTCTATACATGTGAACCCATGGAGACAGAGGGCCAATTGTCCTGAGATCACAGTGTGTATATTGTTTTTTACTAACAAAACCCCCAATTCTTTGTGTTTCTCTCCAGCCTTCTTCTGTACACATTACTTGCAATCATATCTCTTTTATTTCTGATAAATTTTATCATCGTTTTTTATTCGGTAAGCATTTTTCTTTGTCTTTACAAAAATCAAGAGAAGATTTTTTTATGAGTTAATCCCTCAACAGTTTCCCTGAATATAATTTAATTTCATATTGAACAGCACTGAGTGCACATTCTCCTAATTATCATCTTTGCTAATTTATAAAGAAAGAGAAAATTATATTTTCACCCTTAAATTAGTAAGCTTCATATACAAATGTGGAGGTAAATAATTGAACTCCACAACATACAGTGAAATTTTACTTCTCAAAATTTCCCTTAATTTTATTTTAAAAGAGTAATATTTATTACTTTAAGGACATTTCACCATGTAGTTACAAGACATCCATTGCATTGAAATTGAAACACAAGAATATAGTATGTGCTCTGTAAACTTAGCTGAAGTTGAAATGATCAAGGGCAATAAACAACTACAGAGCAGAATGAAATTTAAAAGATGAGCCTCAAAATATTGGCCACCCTCCTCCCACAATGATTAAGCAAAGATGAAGGATGGCCCCATTCCAAAGAAGGAAGAACGACAGAAGAGAAACTGTAAGAAAACTGATCTGTGTGCCTCCCATAACTCTAACACTCAAGAGGAGGCAGAGACATGGGATCACAGCAAGTTCAAGGCCAGCCTGGTCTAAGCAATAAGACACTATCTCGGAAAATAAATAAACAATACATAAATAAATAAATAAATAAATAAATAAATAAATAAATGCATACATACATACATAAATATATAAATACATAAAAGAAGTGACATAAAAATGAAACAATACTCAAATGTTTTAACTAATGTAATCTCCCAAACCTAGACAAATTATATTCCAGGGTGCTGAGAAAATTTTCACATGATTTCAAAATTATTGATTTCTCTAAAGAATCTTAAAGAATAAAATAATTTTTAATTTAATTGAAGCAAAAATCATATTAATGCCATATATATAATATAGAAGATTGCTTATACACTATTTTTAGGAAGTGATTTGATACCAAAATATTTTCCCAAAACAAGTCATTTCCCCACCTTCTTACCATCTGTTTTTATCTTGGAAAGTGTACATAATTGCTGGTAGTAGACGTTAGGATAGGAAAAGTTCTGTTAATTGAAAAAACATTTTCTCATGTTCTATATATTTTAATCAGATACATGAAGCACATAATAATATTTATCAAATATGTAGACAGTAGAAAGAGAGTGCTAGGATTAAAGGCGTGTGCCACCACACCAGGCAAGAGAAAGCTAATTTAATTTTTGAAAGCCAACTTAAGGTCTGGTTTGAAAGCCAATTTAAAAGATGTTAATAGACTGAAATACTTGATACAATTGAATCTGGTCACTGCCTTCATAGAAATGCAAACACAAAAAAATGAAAACTATTAAAAGCTTCACAGAGGGTCAGATTTATGCATGAGTTTATTGAATTTTTTCCTATAGAATTGATGTCATTAAGGAAAGGTGAACTCAAGATTTGAGAGCTTTTGCCTTAGAAGATGGAAAATGGGCAAAAGATAAGTGAAATAGAGATCATCAATCCGTATATATTTGAGCTAGATTATGGCCTAAAAATAAATAAGCATTCTTATCATCCCAATAAATTTAAAAAATAAAATAGTAATATTTTTATTGAGATGAATAAAACAGTAAGTTAAAGAATAACCGAGAGAAAACAAGTTCCATGAAAACAAGGCTTCTAAAAGCTGCCTGTTTGGAATGGTTTTAGTGCTAGTCCATTATGGCCATCTCATAACAGACTGATTTTTCTTCCACAGGATATTCCATAAGGGAAGCAAAGTGAGGAGGGTACCTTGGAAAGATTGCAGGTTGAAGCCTAGGTGGCCTTAAGACAAACCACAAGGGCAGCACCCAAAACCGATGCTCTCCTTGCAGACTGTAACGGAATCTGCAGCAGATCACTGAGAGGAAGAAAAGGGGAGCTCTGCTGTGCTTGGTGGGGGAAAAGTGAGTTTTTTATATCATTCTGTTTTGTGCTAAGGTGGTAATTGTGGTAGTGGTGGTCTGTCACTGTGGGTGTGCACACACTGGGGATCAGATCCAGAGCCTAATAAGCACCCTCAAATAAGCTGTCTCCCCAGCACCTTAGTTTGGTTTAGTCTGGTCTGCTTTTATTTTTTTTCTTGGAGATAACAGCTCACTTCATACCCCAGGCCTCCCTAGAATTTCTTGTGTAGATCAGACTGTCCTGAAACTCATGACACGCCTCCTGCCTCAGCCTCCTGAGTACTGAAATTACACAAATGTCACCACACTTGCCTGCCAAGAACTCAATTGTAAGGAATTTTATTAGGGGCTTGGTTTTTGTGTGGTCTAAGAAGCCTGGAAAGCTAGTGTTTCTCTCTCTCTCTCTCTCTCTCTCTCTCTCTCTCTCTCTCTCTCTCTCTCTTTCTCTTTGAAGGACTTGAAATTTTTTTTATTTATGTACAAAGTCTAGCATGAGCTTTCACTGGGTAGATGGTCTTGAAAAATCCATTAAAGATAGGTTGCTTAGTCCAACTTAAGGAACCCAATGTCCTTCCCGTACTGGCGGAAACACTGCCTGCACATTTCAGCCCATACTTCCGAATCAAACCCTGGTGGTTAGAGCAGGCGACATGAGGGAGAGTCCTGGCCGAATTTTTACAAGTGACTCCAGTAGAGCTGCCTGTGACCTATGTTGTCTACAAACGTCCAACAAGGGAAAAGGGCTCTCTCTTTCATATACATATAAAACACGCATTGAGTAAAAACACCCCTTTTTCTTTTAAAATCATCTTATCAAGTGAGTTCAAGCTCCTGCATGGTAATTCTTGAGAGTTAATAATGTTTTACAGTTCTCTCTCTCTCTCTCTCTCTCTCTCTCTCTCTCTCTCTCTCTCTTTTTTTTTTTGTCTTTTTGAGACGGGGTCTCCCTAAAGCCCCAGCTGGCCAGGAACTCACTCTCTAAACCAGGCTGACCTTGAACTCAGATCTGCCTGCCTCTGCCTCCCCAGTGCTAGGATTAAAGGCATGGGCCACCACACCTTATTTAAAGACGGTTCTTAGCCGCCATGTGGGAATTGAACCCGGGTCCTCTACAAGAGCAGTCTGAGCCATCTCTCCAGCCCCCAATGCTTTATATTTCTACATATATTTTACAATCTGTGAACTGCTTTTTAAAATTGTGTTTTTATATGTCTATGCATATGTGTGTGTGTTCATATGCATACATATGCTGGCACTGTGCACATGTGGAGGTCAGAAAACAAACTGAAGTGTTGGTCTTTATCTCCCACTTTGTTTGAGACAGCTTCTTGTTCGCCTTTGTGTACACCAGGGTAGCTGGCCAGTGAGCTTCGGGGAACTCCCATGTCTCCCTTCTCATCTTTCCTCAGGAGCGTGGAGATTCCAAACTTGTGCTGTCATGTCTAAACTTATTTGGGTCCTGGAGATTTGAACACAAGACATCACACTTGCAAAACAAGTACTTTGCCCACTGAGCCACATACCTAGCCATTCTTTTTGCATATATTATTTTATGTAAGTCTCAGGTCAACCAGCATTGCTAGGTATGTATTATTATTCACATGTGCAGAGAAAGTAATGTCTCCTTCCTGAGAAAGCAGTGCTGATGAAGTGACAGAGTCAGATTCTAGCCCAGAGATGCATTCTCCAAAGGCCACACTGGGTCCTTCGGCATGTCTTAGTACAAACTACAGCTATATCTTTGAAAAGCTTCTCCATTGACCCAAAAAAAAAAAAAAAAAAAAGAAAACAAAAAAAAAGGGCCGGGTGTGGTGGCGCACGCCTTTAATCCTAGCACTTGGGAGGCAGAGGCAAGCGGATCTTTGCGAATTCAAAGCCAACCTGGTCTACAGAGTGAGTTCCAGGACAGCTGGGGCTACAGGGAGGCCCTGTCTTGAAAAAGACCAAAAAAAAAAAAAAAAAGAAAAGAAAAGCTTCTCCATGAGATTGTGATAATACCAAAGCCTTGAGTCCATATCCTATATGTCTGTCAGACAGGACACTAATTATTAGCTAGAGATGGCCACTTCATGCAGGTGAGCTACAACTTGCTTTAAGTCATTCCTTTTGTGTGTCATTATTTTTGTCTCTGGTTTCTTTTTTAAGTATAAATTATTTGCTATTTTAATACAATGCATTCTGATCGTGACCCCCTGCCCCATCTCCCAGGTCCACCCTTACTTCCTTACCCACCTACTTCATGTCTTCTTTTTTTAAGCCCATAGAGTCCAATTTTTGGTTCCCAAATACTAATGGGTGTGGGACTGTGCCCCAGAGCATGCTCAGCCACCATCAGTCACATTCTTAAAGGAAACTGGTTCTGCCTCTCCCTCTCCCAGCATCCATCAATTACCAAAGCCTCCTCAGCTAGGGGAGGGATTTGTACCCACCTCCCTGCTCTGTGCCAGAATTTTATCTGGTTTGAAGTTGCACAGGTACTGTGTATACTGCCACAAGCACTGTGAGTTCTCATGTACAACTACCTGTTATGTCTGGAAAACACGCTTGCATCCACCACCTCTGGTTCTTACAATCATTCTGCCCCTTCCCAAGATGATCCCTGAACCTGGGAGGTAGAAGTGTGACACACATGTCCTGTTGAGGGCTGAGCCTGTCACAGTCTCTTACTCTCTGCACACTGACTGGTTATGGGTCTCTGTGTTAGTAGTCACTTACTACTACAAAGAAAAAAGTTACTCTAGTTCGGGTTAAAAGATTCGCCCTTAGTAGTAGTAGATTCTCTCCTAGGGTCCATAACCTATCTAGCCATAGGTTCTTGGCCCTGGTAAATACACCAGAAATGGATTTAAGGTATGGTTCTTAAAACCAATCAGAAAGCATTTGGTTACTCAAATAATATTTATTCCACTACTACCCCAGTGGGCATATCTTGCCAGAACAGTTGTTATTGTAGCTCACAGCATTCACAGCTAAGTAAGAGTGATGATTATTTCTCTCCTTAGTTGCATGTATACCACCTTCCAGCACTATGTGACCATCCATTAAGGATGAAGCATTAAGTTCAGTACCAGCTAGATTTCTCAGTGCTCTATAACTCAAGTATATGGTGTCTTTAGCAATATGGTAGTAGTGTCAAGTGTTGGGTGGTAGCCAAGAGCAATGGCGACAGCCAATACTGTGTGATGGTCTATTGGAACTTCCTGGTCAACAACTCCAAAAGAGGTAATCCATTCCTGGCACTGGGCTTTTTTATTTGCTAGCCTGTGGTATCTAGTTGGGCACTGTCCACCTATTATAGGTAAACTCCATTTAAACTGTTTTTATGTATATTTTTATATATATATATATATATATATATATATATGTTTTTTAGTGAGGTTCTATAGTAGTCAGTTTCCATATGGCTTTTGCAAAAGGCCTTCAGTGTTAGTTATCCTTCCCCATGCTTTCTCCTCTATCTTGCCTTCCCATCCTCCACACCATTTAACCCTTACTGTTCCATTATTCTCTTTTCTTCCTTTATATCATACTTGGGAAACCTATGGATGTCAAGAAACTAGTAAGGAAGTCCTAGAGAGATAGCTCAGAGGACCCAAGTTTGGTTCCCTGAACCCAGATGGTGGCTAACGACTGTCTGTAACTCCAGTTGCAGGAGGTCTGACACCCTTTTCTGGCTTCTGTGAACAGTGCACAGACGTGTTGCACCCACATATATGCAAGCAAAACACGCACATAAAAATAAATCAATCAGAAAACTTTCTGAAAGAAACTAGTAAAGATCTGTGATGGGAGAGATTTCGAAAGAGAGCAGACAAAGGCAGGAATTACTGGTGTTTTAAGCCTCTTTTTCTCTTCTTTTTTTTAAAAAAAAATTTATTATTTATTATTTTATGTGTCTGGGTGTACTGTCTGCATGTAGGTTCGTGCACCTGTGTTGTGCAATGCTGCAGAGGTTAGAAGAGGGTGTCAGATTCCCCTGGAACTGGAGTTAAAGATGGCTCTTAGCTGCCATGTGGGTGCTGGGAATCGAACCTGGGTCCTCTGCAAGAGCAGTCGGTGCTCTTAACCACTGAGCCATCTCTCCAGCCCCTCTTTTTCTCTTCTGTATTTCTTAAATGATTTAATTTCTTTGCTCAGTAAATCTGTCAGTTCTCCTCTTTATAAGTGAATCAAGTCAAAAGTTGAGATCTTAGTTTAACTTTTGCCAGATGTTTATCCAAATTATCTGGACCAGTGTTCCCAAATATTGGGTGCACACTGAGGAATACAGAAAGGAAACATTTTAATTTTTGCCTTTATTTTATAACAAGAAAACTTTCTTTAAAAGTTATCACAAGATGATTGATATTTACTATGGTGATCCGCCAGTGGTTTATGCAAAATTATAAATAGAAATACATAAAATAAGTTGATAGAAACACATAAGCTATCTCAAAACAACTATTTTGTTTTGGTGCCCAATCAAAAAAATGGAAACTGCTGTTCTAGACCCCTTGCCCCACAGCCGGGAGAGTGTACTTGTTGTGCTCTAGCGGGGTTCAGAAGCATAACCTGCAGACATGTAATCCTCACAGAATGGAAGTCGATGGCCTCAGAAGACAGAACACCTCCCACACTGTGACTGACTTCATTCTCTTAGGCTTCCCGTGCCGCAGGGAATTGCAGATCTTCCTTTTCTGCATGTTCTTTGTGACTTACATCTTGACTCTGCTTGGAAACATGGCTATTGTGTGTGCAGTGCACTGGGATCACCGGCTGCACACTCCCATGTACATTCTACTGGCCAACTTCTCCTTCCTCGAGATATGCTATGTCAACTCAGATGTGCCCAACATGCTCGTCAATTTCCTCTCCAGGACCAAAGCCATCTCCTTTGCTCGATGCCTCCTCCAGTTGTACTTCTTCTTCTCTCTGGGCACAACTGAATGCTTATTTCTCTCCATCATGGCCTATGATAGGTTCCTGGCAATCTGCCGCCCTCTGTACTATCCCACCGTCATGACCACTAAATTCTGTAGCAGCCTGGTCATCTTTTGCTGGGTCTATGGGTTCCTCTGGTTTCTATTCCCTGTGATACTCATCACTCAACTGCCATTTTGTGGTCCAAATGTGATTGATGACTTTCTGTGCGACCTCGGTCCCTTGCTGGCCCTGGCTTCTGCCTGTGTCCCAATTCCAGGCACTGTCCTCATATGTGGTACCATGAGCTCCCTCCTCATCTTTGCCACCTTTTTCTACATTATTGGTTCTTACACCCTAGTGCTGTGGGCTGTAGTGCAGGTTCCCTCTGCTGCTGGCCGAAAGAAGGCCTTCTCTACTTGTTCGTCACATCTGGCTGTTGTGTTTCTATTCTATGGCTCAGTCATGATGACGTATGTAAGCCCTGGGTCAGGACAAGCAAAGGGCATGCAGAAGCTCACAACTTTATTCTACTCAGTTTTGACTCCTTTCTTCAACCCCATGATCTACAGCCTCCGCAATAAAGACATGAAAGATGCCTTGAAAAAAGTTCTAGGCAGTCCCTAAACTTGGTCTTTGATATTAGTAAGCTATTTGCAAGGAGCTTAGAGTCTCAAGCATGTTACTTGTGACCACACTTCCATGCATTACAGGACAGCAATGAATATGATTCAGCACACTTGCAGACCACAATGTGGTATGACAATGTCAGAGACAGTTGGTAATGAGCTGAGGAGCTGGAAAGCAGATGTGAACTTTTCAAAGGTGGCAAGTCAAAATCGTTAGTGCCATGCCTCCAGTGCAGACTTCCCCTGGACAGAATTCTTTGTCTCTTTTGTATTACATTACTTGTAACATGTCTTTCATTAGCCTAGATGTGATTGTTCTTTACTGTCAAAATACTATATAAACAAACAATACAGAGCTGGATGTATAGCTTCATGGTAGAGCACTCACCTGCCATGTGTGCTGCCCTGTATCTAATCCCCATTAAATGATAGTCAATCCATTTGGGAAAGTTTCACCAGTTTAATGTCCAAGAAATTACCTTATTACATCCCTTTATCAACTCTTTTTTTTTACTTTTTGAGACAGGGTCTCCTTGTAGCCCCAGCTGTCCTGGAACTCACTCTGTAGACCAGGCTGGCCTTGAACTCACAAAGATCTGCCTGCCTCCGCCTCCCAAGTGCTAGGATTAAAGGAGTGTGCCACCATGCCCGGCTAACAACTCTTTTGACTAGTAATATCTTTACCTCATTTTCTTCTATACTATTCTATAATATAGGAGGATATTCTATGCTATACTTCTATACTAAGTATACTGTTTAAAATACATCATACAGCCCTTACTCCTGAAAGTGTGGTCTTTGAATCATAGATGGGCACCACTGGAGAGATTTTTTGGAAGCAATACTTTCATCTCAACTGTATTGAATCAGAATCTGCATTTTTGTGACATCCTCAAGAAATGTGTATTAAAGGCTTTGCAACTGCGAGCTTCTGAAAGAGTCGCATTAATGAGCATCACAGGTAGAATTTCCTATCCGAGCAGTGACTCTCCATAGGCTGACTCTGAATTGACTTAGAACCTATTATAGGCATTCTGAAAAGTTTCCCTGGAAGGCCTCCTGAAGCCCCACCCTTAGCTGAGGATCTTTGGCAGCTGAAGTCTACTGCAGTAGGGATGCTCAGTTTTCTTTGGTGAAATGGCCACTAGTTTGTTGTGCATACTCCAATGGATGGCTGTGGACCCATCCACACACACGGATCTGGACAGCACTGATGTGACTCGGTGGGTTATGAAAAGAGGATGTGAAGTTAGGAGAGGGATATGCCAGGAGAGTGAGGATTGATGTGATCAAAATGTAAAGTACATAATTATGTATGAAATTCTCAAAGAGAATGAACAATAAATACAACCCCTATGGAAAACAGTGTGGCAAACCCTTAAAAGACTCAACAATGAGCCTAAAACATGACCCAGTCATACCACTCCTGGGTATATACCCACAGGTATATATCACAGAGATACATGCACAGCCATGTTTATTGCAGCTCTCTTCACAATAGCAAAGAGCTGGCAGCAACCCAAGTGCCCCTCAACTGAGGAGTGGGTTAAAAAAATGTGATATATCTACACAATGGAGATCTATGCAGTGGTAAGGAAATATGACATCATGAAATTTGCAGGTAAATGGATGAAACTCAAAGCCATTATGCTAAATCAAGTAACACAGTCCCAGAAAACAAACAACGAATGGCATCCCTCACTTGTGGATGCTACCACCAAATACCTACTTGTAAGGCAAACTGAGCAATGTTAACATCATATTTCTTTTTATCTGAATGCAACTATGCTCTTATAATGTGAATCCCTTAACGGACTCTAGAATTAACCTACTACTTATTTTCAGACTTTGTAATTTTGGTATATGGGTGGAGGGTATGTATGCATATTTCAGAGTAATATAAAATTAAAAGGGAAAAATGTGAGTTCCAAAATATGATTTGTAATTAACATATGGTCTATTTTCAGATAACATAATTTTAGTATATGTGTGACATATATATGCATATTTTGAAGCACTACAAATTGGAGGGAACAACAACAACAAAAGAACTGAGTCAAAGATCTAACTGAAACAGTAAACTTCTACCCTAAACAATAATCATCTGCATAGAAAAACTTTTAAAAAAACTCAGAAAAGGATACAAGATACATATGGCAGAATGCATGAACTCAGGTGGGGGCCATGGAAAAGGGAATGAGTCTAAATTAGACTGAGAAACACTGCCAGAGAAAGAACAGCATGCACAATAAATGGTGCTAGCAAATATGCGTTATCCATATGCAAGGTGAAGGAGGCATATAAACACAAAATACACAAGAACATAAAAGGAACTATCCACGTCACATAATAATCAAAACACCAAGTGTACAGAACAAAGAAAGGACACGGGAGGCTGCAAAAGAGGAAGTCCAAATCACCATCTAAGGGCTGGACAATCAGAATAACACCTGACTGACTTTTCAAGGGAGGCTCTGAAAGCCAGAAAGACGTGGACTGAAGTGACACAAATTCTTAAAGACCAAGGATGCAGGAAAAAATGAAATCTTTAAGCCCATATCTCTAATGAACAAAGATGCAAAAATTCTCAGCAAAATATTTCCAAATCTTACACTGACACACATCAAAAACATTGTCCACCATGATCAAATTGGCTTTATTCCAGAGACAGTTTATCTCTGGAATATAATAATAAGCTATCCTTTTCTTCCAGGGATAGGTCAATGTATATAAGTCAATAAACATAATAAATCATATAAATAGACTTAAAGTAAAAAAAAATCACATTATCATCTCAATGGACACAGAAAAAGCTATCAACAATATCCAACATGCATTCATGATAAAAGTCCTAGAGGAAATTTGACTGGAAGGAACATACCTCAACACAAGTAAGGTTGTATACAACAAAACCACAGCCAAAATCATTCTAAATAAAGAAAATCTGGAAGCATTCCCATTAAAATCAGGAACCAACAATGCTATCCACTATTCTCACCTTTTCAATATAGTGCTTGAAACTTTAGCAAGAACAATAAGACAGGACAAAGAAACTAAAGAGGTACTAATTGGAAAAGAAGAGGTCAAATAATCTGTATTTGCAGATTATATGAAATTATGTATAAGAGATTACAAAAATTAGAAAAATCAACACTTTCAGCAAACTGGCAGGTTACAAAATCAATGTAGAAAAATTAGTAGCCTTTCTCTATACCAATGATAAGCAATCAGAGTCCATGTGTTATCAAGGAGAAAATGGTGGAAATGGGCATAGTTTAACAGGAAAGGGACAGGAAGAGTTACACAGGGATACTGAGAGGAAAGATAAATAACTTTTAGATGGTATGAAAAAACAGAGGGAAATGTATTAGTTTTTAAAACCTACTGAAAATAGGCAAATACACATGGCTAGAGAGGTCATAAATCCTACAGAAAACCTATCTCTGTCATATCTCCAAACAAATGAAAGTTCTTACTATATGTTAAATATGGATCCTTATATTTTACAGACAACTATACTATATACTACTCATCAAAGAAGCTTCTTTTATGACAGAGACTATTACTGAGTTCCACAGCTGATCACACACAGAAAATACGCATTTGAAAGATGTCCAGCCTTAAGGGACACATCTACAATGGAACCTCCACACGTAAGACTCATGGAACATACCAGAACAGGGGGTACAGAGAACTAATACATTCCTCAACTCTCCCCAGTGAAGCTTCCTCATGCAACACAGAAGGTCACAACTGGCCAAGATGTAGAGAGAAAGAGACTGTGGGGTGCATGTCCTTGGATAGGACTCTTATATTAAGCCTCACCCACCCAGGGCTCAAGGACCATTGTGGAAGAAGAGGAAAGTTATGAGTCAAGATTAGGGGCTGGGGAGATGGCTCAGTGATTAAGAGCACCAACTGCTCTTGCAGAGGACCTGGGTTCGATTCCCAGCACCCACATGGCAGCTAAGAACCGTCTTTAACTCCAGTTCCAAGGGAATCCGACACCCTCTTCTGACCTCCGAGGCATTGCACAACATGGGTGCACAAACCTACATGCAGATAGTACATTCATACACTCATTTGATCAACTTGATTGAACAAACAACCTGTCACCCCCCACTGGATGGTGGGGCTGTAGGGGTTTGGGCACAACAGCCTGCAGATTGGTTTTGCACGAAGGATGCTTGTACTCATGGATTATCACTTATAGCTAAAAAATGAAAAAAAAACTGAGAGAAAGATGCAGGACAGTTATGGCAGAATGCATGATCTGGGATGGGGTGGGGGT
>VZQC01008758.1:70053-160015 GCA_009823505.1 Rhizomys pruinosus | reverse complement strand
ATCAGAAGCTTGACTGGGTAGGACTTAACATATATTACAGAATGCATGCAATCTGGTGGGGGAGGCCAGGGGATGTGGATGGGGGAGGGAGGCTAAATATGATTAAGATTTATTGCACAAAAGCTCAATAAAAATGTACATAAAAGCCTATGCATATATGTGTCTGTGTGTCTGGTGTGTGTGTGTGTGTGTGTGTGTGTGTGTGTGCAAGTGTATATCTGAAGGCTATATAACAAAATACCACAGTGTCAGGCAGGAGAAACTTCCCTTGAAGTCATTGGTCAAGGTTGTCCAAGAGGTTCCCAAAATACCACAGGTTGTTGCCACAGCTCTCGATTGACTTCCAGAACTTGAAAGTAAGACACTATAGCTAAATGAGGATATACATCAGACATAGAACTTGAAGCAGTGGAGCTGGAATCACCTGGAAACCACCTCCCTTGAAGGCTAGCTCTAATAGCATCAGAAGATATTGTGCCAGCTGCCAAGGGAAAAGACTAATCAATTGTCTAACAGTAGCTATAACGCCTAATAAACACAAATACTGGCCCAGCAAACTTTCTCTATCAGTGCAGTAGTGGCACTCTTCTGGGGGTAATCCACAGCCGTCCTAAGGACTGTTTCAATGGGAGGCAACTCATGCATAGTACTGTAAACATATACAAACAAAATGTTGGAGAAGTCATAGATCCTAGAGAAAACCCACATTTGTCACATTTCCTAGACCAAAGTAATTTCTTACTGTACTCTAAATATGTATCCCTATATTTACAGAGAATTGTACCTTTCACCACTCACCAAAAAATGTGTTTTTTTGCAACAGATGGAGATAATTATCGAGTTCTATGACAAGCCAAATACATAGAATGTCTGTGAAATGCTCAGCCCTAACTTACACATCTACAATGCAACCTCTACACCTAAGGCTCAGGGAACATAGCAGAATAGGGTGAAGAAAGAATATTAATGCACCTCTCAGTTCTCGTCCATAAAGCTTCCTCATGCAACAGGTAGGTGGTAATTAATCCAGAAAGCCACAAGTGTCCAAATTTCAGTGAATAAAAGACCTCAGAGTTCTTGTTCCTGGGTAGAACACCGATATCAAACCTCTGACACCCACGGCTCATGGACTATTGCAAAAGAAGGGGTGGAAGGCTGGAAGAACCTTGGGTGGTCGACGATCACAAGGAACCAAAGTTCTTCAGGCAGCTGGGAAGTAGCTTATATGATCTTACAGCTATGGGGACAACATACACAAGACCTACTCAAGTTGCAACAAGAAAAAACCAGCATACAAGTGAAGAACTAGGTAAGACATCCTAACCTTAGCTGAGGAAGAGTTGGCAACTGATGACTACTGGTAAAGGGAGAGTTTTTTCTTTAAGGGAGTGAGGATAAATACTCTGACTAGATTCACACAAAGGGACATTTGTGGACACAGATGTGTGTCAATAACCTTAACGTAAGACAGACTGCATGAAATTGAATGTGAGGCAATTATGGCTAGGGCACAGATTAGGGAGGTTGTCTAAATCTGATCAAGATGTTGAATTTCTTAAAACTTCAAAATATAATATATATAAAAATATCAATGAAATGCTTGCAAATGAAGTTGAAGAGCATATCAAAAAGATCAATTTGTTTTTATCCCAGATATGCAGGAATGGTTCAACATAATAAATGTAATCTACCACATAATCAGACTTAAAGACAGAAACCACATGATCTTCTCATTAAATATGGAAAAGGCCTTTGACATAATTGAGCATTCTTTCACAAGTCATAGAGAATCTACGCATACAGAGTATATATCTCCACATTATAATGGCAATATACAACAAGCCCACAGCCAATTTCATGCTAAACAGAGAAAACCTCAAAGCATTTCATTAAAATCATGAACAAGACAATGATTCATTCTCTATTCCTATTCTATAGTACCTAAAGTCTTAGCTAGAACTAAGACAAGTGAAGGAGATAAAGGAGATAGAAATTGACAAGGAAGAAGTCAAAGTATTTTTATTTGCAGATGATTTGATTCTATGCATAAAAGATCCTTAAAACTCCTATAGGTGAAAATGCATTCAACAAAATAGCAGGATATAAAATTAACACACAAAAACCAGTAGCCCTTCTCTACATCAAAAGCAAGCAGACTAAGAATGCTGCCAGGGAAGTGACCCCATTCACGACAGCCTCAAAAAAACATATAAAAAATCTTGGAATAAATGTAACAAAGAAAGTGAAAGGCTTATATAATTAATCCTTTAAGATGCTGAAGAAAGAAAGTGAAGATAGAAAGATACTCCCCACTTCTTGTTCGTGGCTTGGTAGGATTAATATTGGGAAAACCTAACAAAAGCAATCCACAGACTCAATGCATCCCCATTAAAATTCTAACACAATTCTTCACAGAAATTGAAAAAATAATCTCAAATTTCATATGGAGGCTGGTGTGATGGCGCACACCTTTATTTTTTAATAAAATATTTTATTGATGTTTGTATATTTTATACATCATTTCTCAGTCTAACTTAGACACACTCCCCTTTCCATGCTCCCCAGGCCAATCCAGTTCAAGCATTCTGACATACATGTCTTGCATCTTTTTCTCAGTCTTTTTAAACCTGTAGAGGTTTATTGTTTTTGGTCAAAGTTAACTGTTTCGGTCAGTTCTTTGACCCAGTCCTTATGCTGTTGTTCCCTCCCATTTGTATTGCTCCAAAATATACCTATATAAATGTCACATATATACCAAAATCATAATTTGGTATAATCTGAAAATAAACTGTATGTTAATTCCAAAATATGTTTAGGAATTCACATTTTCCCTTTAGTTTTATATTACTCTAAAATATGAATAAATAACTTACATGCATATACCACAATTACAAAGTCTGAAAATAAGTGGTAAGTTAATTCTAGAGTCCATTAGGGGATTCACATTATAACAGCACAGTTGCTTTCAGATAAAAAGAAATACAACACTAACATTCCTCAGCTTGCCTTTCAACTAGGGATTTGGTGCTAGCATCCACAAATGAGGGATACCATTTGTCATTTGCTTATCTGGAACTTTGTTACTTCACTTAGCATAATAGCTTTGAGTTCCATCCATTGCAAAGTTCATGATGTCATCTTTCTTTACCAGTGCAAATTCTAACACAATTTTTTCACAGAAGTTGAAAAAATAACATCAAATTTCACATGGAGGCTGGGTGTGGTGGTGCATGTCTTTAATCCCAGCACTCAGGAGGCAGAGGCAGGTGGATCTCTTTGAGTCCAGCCTGGTCTACATAGCGAAGTCCAGGCCAGCTGGAACTAAAAGGTGACCCTATCTCACAAAGACCAAAACCAAAATTCATATGGAAGCACAAAACCCAGAATAGCCAAAACAATCCTGAATGATAAAAGGAGAGCTAGCGGCATCACCATCTCTGATTTTAAATTATACTACAGAGCTGTAGTAGTAAAAACAGTATGGCACCAGCACAAATACAGACACACTAGTAAAATGAATAGAATTGATGACCCAGGTTTAAGTCCACACACAGCTACCTGAATTTTTTAGAAAGGGACCAAAAACACATATTGAGGATAAGACAACATGCTCAACAAGTGCTGCTGGCCAAACTGGATAACTAGATGTAGCAGAAGAAAAAATTCAAATCTGTCACACTGCACAAACTCACGGCAATTGTGACAACAAGCACAAGACTATTGTTGCGTAGGATTGTCCTCTAACAAGCAGACCATAAACAGACAACATCTTCCCAAGTTCCTTTGCCTAGGATCAGAACAGCTAAGCTTGTTGACTGTCAAGCTCTTCAAGGAAGGAGGTGCAGGGAGAGTCATAAGACCCTCCCAACCACCCAGTCAGCCTTAGTTCCATGAGGGGAAGTGGCTAAGGGCAAATAAGCTAAGGAAGCCCAGGGGAGGTGTTGTAGTTTGTCTTCCATTGCTGTGACAAAACACTCTGACTGACCAACTTGGGGAGGAAAGGGTTTATTCAGCTTACATCTCCTGGGTCACAGTTCATCACTCAGGGAGCCCAAGGTAGGAACTCAGGGCAGGAACATGGAGGCAGGAGCTGAAGCACAGGCCAGGGAGGAATGCTGTTTACTGGCTTGCTCCCCTGGCCCATGCCCAGCCTGCCCTCTTGTACAATACACAACAACTTGGCCAGGGTGGCACCACCCATAGTGGGCTGGGCCCTCCCATATTGCTCCACAATCAAGACAATACTCCACAGATGTGGCCACAGGCCAGTCCAATACAGCCAATTCCCCAACTGAGGCTCCCTCAGCCCAGGTGTGTCAAGTTGACACTAAAGCTATCCAGCACAGGAGGCTTCCCCACCATTTCATGTGGCAGTAGAGAAGCCACCATCTGTGCTTGGATGATCCTCTTCCAGGCCAGCCTTAGCAAGGGAGCACCCATACTCCAGGTAAACTCTCCCCCATTGCTCTATAAATAAGCTCAATAAACTCACTGGTTTACACTTTGGCAAAATCATACTTCAGTTTGTCATTAGGACAAGGAACTATTGTTTACAATTCCCAGAAGGAGTTGTAGCTACACATACGCAAGCTCAAGCCAGTCAAAAGCAAAAAGAGGAGAGGTGGGTGACTAGCTGAAGAACTATGGGCATATGATAGCTGCTGAGAAAGGGAGAGTCTGTTATCCTTCAGAGCGTAAAGCCATATAGAGTGATCAGGCTCCCGGAGATGGACCCATAGCCAAGAGCACTTGGGTAGTCAAATTGGACTTTATGGCCTTAAAACAATAATAATAAGCTCAGGGCTAGGTTTTGGGCCCTGAGTGTAGGTCTGAAGGCAGCTTTCTCAATTAGGATGAGATTTCTGCTGCTTCTCCTGGAGTCAGCATTGGCGGTGGTCCACAGCAAGGCCTCTGACAACCTGGGCAGCGTGCCTAGCAAGAGATTAAAGATGCAGTACAACAAGGGGCCACTGCTGAAGTTCCAGATTTGTGTATCCTGAGGATACCAGGGTGGGGGGATGGGCAGGGGGTGTTTGAAGAGTACATGCTGGTTATTAGCCTACAGTATCCAGACATCCACACCAAAAGGGAGAATTATCTCCCTCAACCATTTTATAGACACATAGCATCTTTCCTGACAATCTTCAAACTAGTGTTAATAGGCTTAATAATTGTTTCAAGGATCCTTTTGCTTTTTTCAGCATGCAGTCTCCTAGCATCTGGCAGTTGGGCCAAGAAATTAAGGTCTATGTATGTATGATGATGGTTTTCTTCTTGAGCAACATGAATGTGCTGGATAGCTTTAGTGTCAACTTGACACACCTGGGTTGAGGGAGCCTCAATTGGGGAATTGGCTCCATTGGATTGGCCTGTGGCCACATCTGTGGAGTGTTGTCTTGATAGCCGGCAGTGTGGGAGGCCCAGCCCACAATGAGTGGTGCCACCCTCGGCAGGTGGTTGTGTACGGTATAAGAGGTCAGGCTGGGCATGGGCCAGGGGAGCAAGCCAATGAACAGTACTCCTCCATGGCCTGTGCTTCACCTCCTGCCTCCAGGTTCCTGCCCTGAGTTTTTGCCTTGGGCTCCCTGAGAACTGTGACCCAGGAGATGTAAGCTGAATAAACCCTTTCCTCCCCAAGTTGGTATTGGTCAGAGTGTTTTGTCACAGCAATGGAAGACAAACTAGGACAATGCACCAGTGTATGTCAACAGGTGCATTTGAAATAACTATATATGATGTCCCATATGGTCTAAGCTGGAATCTGGTCATCTCCCATCCATGCAACAACTTGTTCAACTTCTTGACAAAGAAATGAAATTCAATGTGCATATGGATTCAATTCCACAACATGGATCTTAGCCCTGCCTAGCAGCACTGAAAACTCTTATACACTAAGGGATTTTTTCAAGAACAGCAGGACTGACATTTTGAAGGCCTGTACTGAAGACAGCAAGTTGTTAGTACAGACCAGATGCTTCTTGGCAGGCTCTTTGTACCTCTTGGAAAACCTCAGTGCAAGATAGTTTTTCAGTACTGGCATCTGTCGGAGTTCTGCGCATTCGTGGACTGCAATAATACTGTACAGCTTCCCCCCCCCAAGTTCACCTAGTTAATAATTTCCTCTATTTCATATGTCATTCCTATTAATAACTTTTTTCTTAGTCTTTTTTGAAAAAATAGAAAATTGAGTTACAACTTGACTTTTTTTCAAGATGTGTGTTGAGCCTGTTGTGTTTTCATATGAACTTTTATTTGATAGCTCTAATTTGGTCATGTTTAATTTATATAGTTTTCAAAATACTGCAGATTGTGAACAGTGAATTATAGAAGATTGTGGGGAGAATCTAATATCTAGAGAATTCTACCAATTTGGTGGGGAGGGGTGTGTTTACCAGAGAACTACTACAAAAACAACAGCTCCGCAGTTAAGAGCACCAACTGCTCTTACAGAGGACCAAGGTTCGATTCCCAGCACCCACATAGTGGCTAAGAACCGTCTTTAACTCCAGTTCCAGGGGAATCTGAAGCCCTCTTTTGACCTCTGCAGCATTGCATGACACGGGTGCACCAACCTACATGCAGACAGTACATTCATACACGTAAAAAATAATTAATTAATTTAAAAAATCCAATTGTGGCCTGGTGCTTAAGTGTAGATGGCAATCCAAGTGCAGGAGTCTGGAGGAGCAGAGTCCGCCGAGTAGGGGAGATGGAGGAGCACCAGGGAATTCAGTTAAGATTTTTACTCCAAGGAAGAGGAAGCAAAAGACTTTGAATGGTGATGGAATATTATCAAACATTTCATCAAATAAGTTAATTTCTAACTTTAATGACAGTCTATTTCCATCACCTAAAAAAACATACTTATGAAAGCAGTAATAAAAAGAAAGAAAAGTATTTCTCTCAACAAGGCCTTTTCACTTCACGTCAGAGCTTATCATTTAAATCTGTTGTGTCTACTGGATATTTTTACAATAAAGATAAGTGGTACCTCAATCCATTGGAGAGGAAACTGATAAGAGAGAGCCAGTCCACTTGTCTAACAAGTGATAATAAAGATAAATCTTTTCCTAGTGTGACAGAACAAATGCAGAAAAAAACAGCCTGTGCCAAGAAGAGGAACAAAAAAAAACACAGAAGAGTTTAACTGCTAAGTATCGACCAAATTATAACCACATCAAATCCATACCAAGAAAGTCTAAAAAGTCCAAGCCAAATCAAATGACCTGTAAGCCAGTTGTAGAGAAAGAGAATAGCTGTTATCCAGCAGAAAATAATCCAAATATCCCTCAGGTTCTCAGCCAGAAAAATAAAACCACAAGTTACACTTCAGGGTGGAGCAGCATTTTTTGTTACAATGAAAACCTCTCTTAAAAAATCAAATTTGTGTCTCGGAGCTGCAGCGACAGCAACCTGAAGGCAGTGGCTCGCAGACATGCAGCCCAGAAAATACCTGCAAAAATATCTCTTTATCCATCTCTTGAAGGTTTGAAAGCAGACAAAGTAATTCAGGCTCAAGCTACCTATTCTGCCACCCCTGCCACCCAAGCAGTTCTGATAGGAGCTTCTGCTCCCGTGGCTCAAGATGGAAATCTCTATCCAAGACTGTATCCAGAGCTCTCTCAATACATGGGACTGAGTTTAAATGCAGAAGAAATACATGCAAATATGCCCATGGTCATCGGAGCACCAATGCAGGGGAAGTTAGTAGCAAGACCTTCCAGTGTGGCACCTGTAACAGGGAATGATGCTGGAATTCGTAGAGCAGAAATTAGGCAAGGGATTTGTGAAGTCATTCTGTGTAAGGATCAAGATGGAAAAATTGGTGTCCCATGTGTGCCCCACAAAAGATAAAGGCTCCTTGCCTCCAAACTGGGATATCTGCAGGAAGAGAGGCGATAAGGCCCTGCTATTATAGACCTGATATAAACATGGGAAAGATGTATGGACACCGCACTTGCAAGTATAACAGATGGTCTCTGGAATGCCAGAGAGTGTTACCAAAGGCCACTAAACCAATAAAGCAAATATAGGTCTCCCTGAGTCAAGCAAGACTCCTCCATCAGCACCAGCTACACCTCATCTGCCTGGAAATACTGTGCAGCAGTGGCAGCCATAAGTCTGTATATCCCAAATCTAATTGGCTATTAGCTCTCTCCTTGGAGGAATAACCCACGGCTGATGCCACAAGCTTACATCCTCTAATGGATAGGAGATGTTATAAACCACACGAAGACCCTGTCATACTCAACAGAAGAAAATGTAATTCATGGATTAACATACCATCCAAACACCTGTGTCTATACCAAAGTAACCTACCATAACAATTAGTACTGTTTAAATACCTATATATCTAATTGTGTGTGCTTCATTAGTAGGATCGAAAGGCTATATAGTATACTGTTTAAATACCTATATATCTAATTGCATGTGCTTCATTAGTAGGATCAAAAGGTTATGCCTGGACAAGCTGGCAGCCCATGAAAGAAAACAGCCAGAATTGACTAGAGACCAAGACAACAGCTCCAGAGAAAGTAGACTGTTTTGCTTCTCATCCACCTGTGCCCCTTTTCTAAGCCTAGGGAACAATCTGCGGAAGAGGGGGCATGGTAGAATGTAAGGGCTGCGATTGGGGTGAATGGTGAAACTACAACAATATAGACTGGACACTCATTTGATCAACTTGATTGAACATACAAGCCCCCCCTGCTGGATGGTGGGACCCATGAGCTGTGTGGGTTTGGGCATAACTGCTTGCAAATTGGTTTTACATGAAGGATGCTTGTACTCACAAATTATCACTTATTGTTAAAAAAAAATGAAAACAAAAAAAAACAGAGAAAGATGCAGAAAAGTTACAGCAGAATGTATGATCTGGGATGGGTAGGGGTGGGGTAGGGAGAAGGGAAGGGGATATATGCCTGAACTGAAATGGAAAATGATGTATGAAATACACAAAACATCAATTTAAAAAAAAGATGGAAAAATTGGGCTCAGGCTTAAATCGATAGATAATTCTACATTTGTTAGCTGGTACAGGCTAATTCTCCAGCTTCCTTGGTTGGTCTGAGGTTTGGAGACCAGGAGCTCCAGATCAATGGTGAAAATTGTGCAGGCTGGAGCTCTGACAAAGCACACATGGTGCTCAAGCAGGCATTCGGAGAGAAGATTACGAGGACCATTCATGACAGGCCCTTTGAACAGATAATTACTATGCATAAGGACAGCAGTGGACATGTTGGTTTTATCTTTAAAAGTGGAAAAATAACATCCATAGTGAAGGATAGTTCTGCTGCCAGAAATGGTCTTACTGAACACATTTGTGAAATCAATGGACAGAATGTCATTGGATTGAAGGACTCTCAAATTGCAGATATATTGTCAACTGCTGGGACTATAGTCACCATTACAATCATGCCTGCTTTTATCTTTGAGCATAATATCGAATGGATGGCGACAAGCATTATGAAAAGCCTTATGGATCACACCATTCCTGAGGTTTAAAAGCCGTGCACAGCACCTCCTAGCATAGTTGAACTTTCCAGTTTCCTTCTTCGGCAACTTCTGCATTAGGCACATGAAGCTTTCCTGGAGCCAGGGAGCATCCGCTGCATGAGGAGCTTTCTGTCTTACACCATGGCTGGGAATCTTCCTCCTTATCAGATGTTGTCTTCGGATTTCAAGATAACTGTAGTCTTATCCTGGTTTTACAGATATGAAACTTTGAAAAGATTTACTGACTTTCCTAGAATAGTTTCTGTTACTGGAAACCTAACACTGTTATAAGCCATTGTGACAAGGATGACTGATGTAGGCTTAGGTGGGTCTGAGATAGTCACTTTTCTCCTAGATGAAGCATACAATATAACCTTAAATATTAATGGACTTAATTTCCCAATCAAAAGACATAGACTGGGGATTGGATTAGGAAATAGAACCCATTGATATGCTGTATACAAGAAACGCATCTTAACTTCAAGGACAGGCACCACCTTAAAGTGAAAGGATGGAAAAAAATATTCCAAGCAAATGGTACAAAAAAGAAAGCAGGTGCCCTTTGGACAGGTCAACAGGACAAAGAATAAACAGAGACATCTGAACTGAATGATATGATACACCAAATGGACCTCACAGACATCTACCGAATATTCCACCCTAATACTAGGGAGTACACTTTCTACTCAGCACTCCAAGGAGCATTCTCCAAAATTGGCCACATACTGGGACACAGAAGAAACCTCTACAAATACAAAAAGATTGAAATAATTTCGTGCATTCTATCAGACCACAGTGCAATAAAGCTCGATATCAACACCAAGATAAGCCCTACTATCTACAAGAACACATGGAGACTAAACAACACACTCTTGAATAATGAATGGGTCAAGGAAGAGATAAAGAAAGAAATAAAAGCATTCCTGGAACTGAATGACAATGATAATACAACACAACAAAACCTATGGGATACCTTAAAAGCAGTCCTTTATATCCCTGTGTGCCTACATTAGAAAAACAGAAAGAGCACAAGTGAATGATCTAACACTCCTACAGCTAAAAACACTTCGAGGCCAAACAAATGAATCCTAAACAAGGCAGACAGGAAGAAATAACAAAAAATCAGAGCAGAAATTCAATGAAATAAACAAAGAAATCAAATACAAAAAATCATGAACTCAAAAGTTGGTCTTTTGAAAGAATAAACAAGATAGACAGACCTCTAGCCACAGTTAACCAAAAGAAGAAGGAACAACTTTAAAATCAATACAATCCCAAAACCTCTGGCGGCATTGCACGTCACTGTGCACAACTGCACGCAGACAATACATCATAAACATACGGAAATAATAAAATTTAAAAAAAAATAAAAGTTAAAAAAATCAATAGATCCATGATGAAAGGGAATATCACAACACACAAGGAAAAGATCCATAAAATCAATACTTGGAATACTTCAAAAACCTATACTCTACCAAGTTTGAAAACCTAGAAGAATGGATGAATATCTGAAATCCTGGGAATCACTAAGGCCAACCAAGAAGAGATCAACACTTAAACAGACCCATATATATGAAGAAATTGAAGATGTAATAAGAAACTCACCAACTAAAAGACCCAGGCCCAGACGTTTCACACAGAGATTCTATAAAATATTTCAAAAGACTTACAACCATTATTACTAATTGTTAGAAGGATACAAACAGAGGGAATCTCCCAAATTCCCTCTAGAAGCACATCATTCTATTACCAAACCAGGCAACGATGACAACCAAAAAGAACTATATGCCATCTCCCTAATGAACACAGATGCCAAAATTTCTAAACGGATACTGGCAAATCGCATACATACACAACATCAAGAAGATCATCCCCACCATGAGGAATTCGACACAGATCCAGGTTCAACATATGAAAATCAATAAATATCATCCAACACATAAAGGACCGAAAGACAAACCACAACCATCCATCACAACTGATGCAGAAAAAGCCTTTGACAAGTTTCTCTTCTATCACCCTCCAGAGTTTTGGATTTCATTTAACAGAAGAAAATGTAATTCATGGATTAACATACATCCAAACATCTGTGTCTAATACCAAAGGAACCTACCATAAAAATTAGTAATGTTTAAATACCTATATAGTCAAAAGCGTGTGCTGCATAGTAGGATCAAAAGGCATATATTATACTGTTTAAGTACCTATATATCCTATTGTGTTGTTCATTAGAAGGATTGAAAGGTTATGCCTAGACAAGCTGTTCAGGCCCATGAAGGAAAACAGCCATAATGAACTAGAGACCAAGACAACAGCTCCATAGAAAGTAGACTGTTTTGCTTCCATCCACCTGTCCCCTTTTTCTAAGCCTAGGGAACAAGCTGCAGAAGAGGGGAAACGGTAGAATGTAAGGGCTGCGACTGGGTGAATGGTGAAACTACAATAATATAAGAACTGACACTCATTTGATCAACTGAGGGAACAAACAAGCCCCCCCTGCTTGGATGGTGGGACCAAATGAGCTGTGGTGGGTTTGGGCACACTGCTTGTAAATTGGTTTTACATGAAGGATGCTTGTACTCACAAATAAAATCACTTAGTGCTAAAAAAATGAAAAAAAAAAAAAACAGAGAAAGATGCAGAAAAGTTACGGCAGAATGCATGATCTGGGATGGGTATGGTGGGGCGGGGGGAAAGGAAAGGGATATATACCTGAACTTAATTGGTAAAATGATGTGAGAAATACACAAATCAGAATCAAAAAAGAGAAAGAAAATAAAAAATAATAAAAAATTTTAAAAAAGCCTTTGACAAAACCAGCTCCCTTCAATGCTTAAAGTTCTAGAGGAACTGGATTGGAGGGAATCATTCCTCAATGTGAATCAAAGCCATATACAGAAACCCACAGCCAATATCATCCGTAAATGGGGAAATGACAAGAAGCATTCCCTTAAAGGTAGGAACTTGGCAGTGCTGCCCCCGGTCAACACTCTTCTTCAATATAGGGCGTGAAACACTTGCTAGGCAATAAGTCGCAAGAAAGGGAATTAAAGGAATTAACTAATTGAAAGAGGAAGTCAAGCTATCCCTATTTGCTGATGAGATGATTGTGTACTTAAGGGATGGCTAAAAATCCGCCAGAAAACTCCTAGAAATGATTAAGAGCTTAATAACGTGGCAGGATAAAAAATTAACCTAAAAAAAATAAGTAGCCTTTCTTTACCCAACAATAAATTACTGAAGAAGAAGGCAAGGAGACCTTCCTCAATCACAATAGCCTCAAAACAGTAAAATACCTAGGAACAAACCTAACCACAAAGACACTGAAGATCCTAACAACAAAAATTTTTAACACTTAAAGAAAGAAATTGAAGAAGACAATCAGAAGATGGAAAAAACTCCAATGCTCAACAGAGTGGGAAATGATATAGTAAAAATGTCCATTCTACCCAAACTTTGTAATTGTACAGATTTAATGCGATCCCAAATAAAATCCCCAAGAGTTTCTTCACAAGCTTGGAAAAAAAGTCCTTAATTTCATCTGGAAAAACAAAGACCCCAAATAGCCAAAACAACCCTGAGCTGGGAAAAGAGCAATACAGGAGGATCTCTGTAATACCAGGACTTCAAACTATACTACAAGGACTATAGTCTTAAAAACACCCTGGTACTTGGCAACAAAAACAGACCTGTTTTGACCAATGGAACAAAAACTGAAGATCCAAACTTGAGCAATACAATTTCATCCATTCTATTTACACAAGAGGGGACAAGAAGACCAATGGAGAAGAAAAGACAGCTCTCGCAAGGGTGCTGGGAAAACTGATCACCACTTGTAGAAGAATGTGAAATTAAACCCTAACCTCTCGCCCTGTACAAAAGTCAACTCCAGATGGAATTAAGGACCTCAACGTGAAACCCCAACTCTAAAAGGTGATAGAAAGAAAAAGTTTGGCAGCAGACTACAAGACATAGGCATAGGAAAGACTTCCTAAATCAGGAAGCAGCTGGGCAAGAATTTAGGTCGACAATTGACAAATTTGACTCATTAAACTCAAAAGCTCTGTAAATCAAAAGAAACAATCAAGGAAGTGAGAGAAATCCCACAGAGTGCGGAGTAAACCTTCGCCGCAGAAACATATGACAAAGCATTGATTTTCAGAATATATAAACTACTCAAAAAACAAAGAAGAAAGAAAACAAATGATCCACTCAATAGATGGAGCAAAGAGCTGAACAGCGACTTCACCAGTGACGAATTAGAGATCTGAGAAACACCTTAAGAAAAAAAAAAAAAAAAAAAAAAAAAAAAAAAAAAAAAAAAAAAAAAAAAAAAAGATATCATCTTCCTCCAATAAGACTGGCTTTAGGATCAAGAAAACAATGATTCCAGGGCTGGAGAGGTTGTGGGGAAAGAGGAACACTCATCCACTGCTGGTTGGAATGTAAACTAGTACAACCACTGTGGAAAGCAGTGGTGGAGAACCCTTGGAAGACTTGGAATGAACTTGCCACCTGACCCAGCCATACCACTCCTGCGTCATGTACCCACAAGACTCATCTTTACCACAGAGATACATGCAGAGCCATGTTTATTGCAGCTCTCTTCACATAGCAGGAGCTGGAACCAACCCAAGTGCCCCTCAACTGGAAAGTGAATAGAGAAAAATGTTGGTACATCTACACCAATGGAGTTCTATGCAGTGTAAAGAAAAATGGCCATTCGGGCTGGGAGAGATGGCCTAGCCAACCGCTCTTGCAGAGTACCCAGGGTTCCAATCCCACACCCACATGGCGGCCGAGAGCCGCCTGAAACTCCAATTCAGGAGAACTCCAGTTCCAGGGGAATCTGAGGACCCTCTTCTGACCACCTCAGCACTGCATTGCACGACAAGGGTGCCACAAACTTGCATGCAGACAACACATACATACACATTACGGAAATAAAAAAAATTAAAATAAATAAAAATAAAAAGAAAGATGGCATTTATGAGCTTGCAGGTAAATGGCTGGGAGCTAGAAGATATCATGCTGTGAAGTAACACAGTCCCAGAAAAACAAACGACGAATCATGTCCCTCATCTGTGGATGCTAGCATCAATGACCTATTATATGCCAAACTGAGCAATTCCAATGTGATCTGAAAACAACTGTGCTCTTATATTGAATCCCTTAAAATATAATTTTAAAAATAAATAAATCAAATTTGGATGATAAGCCCTCTCAGGAGCTTTTGCAGAAAAATAAATCAGAGATGACTGAAAATTCATTTGATCCATCTGTGGAGAAAGGCAGTGCCAAAGTGCTCACAACTAAGAAAAAATAAAAATGAGCTACTTGGATGCAAGAAGTAAAAATGAAAGAAAAATTAATAAAAGGTTATTCGGTGCAGTAGTTGTTCTTTCAAAAGAAATTTTAAAACTTGATAAAAATAATTTTTTCCTATGAAATCGCTTGCTGAGAACAAGACAATTTTTCCTGAGTCTGTTGTCTAACCCATCTTCACTGTGTCTTCTGTAAATACTAAAAGAGCTCCAGCTAAAGAAGAGTCTTCTGAGGGACCTGCCATGTGTACTAATGTCTTGAAGCAGACCAATATACAGGAAAATGTGAATTTAAGAATTCAATAAAGAAACAAAAAAGTTTTTAGTTCATCATGATGCAGGTCCAGAAGCATTTTGGGGACAACCACGCGTAAGTCCTGTGGATGATTCTACACTGCTTCCAGCCCGAAGATTTTGAAGTACATCATCATCTCCAGCACCACCATAGGTTTCTGGAGGATCAAAATATGTGGGCTGGAAAAGAGAACAGGTAGTAGCAGAGCATTGGGATAGGAAGATTGATGTTGCCACATGATCCAAGTTATGCTCTCAGAAAGGTAGAAGATGTCCTAGAACTTGTTGACCATGAATTGGGCTTCCAACAAGCTGTTCCCACATGTCCAAAACAAAAACCCAAAACTCCCTCTTTATATGTGATGAAAAGAAAGTATTGGATATCTAATTCCAGAGCCCATCAAACAGGCTTTCAGGTCCTGTCAGAACCAAATTCCCCTAAAGAGTGTCCTAGAGCTTGACGATGTTCAGATGTACCAGAACCTGCTCTCTGTGGGATAAGTAGAATTTGGGTCTTCAGACTGAAAAGAAGAAAGCGTTTTGCAAGATGACTGGTAGATACTGTCAGGAACTGCTTCATGTTTGGTTGTTTCCTCAGCACTAACGAAACAGCATTTTCTGACCTGACAGCAGACGGCAAATCATTTGCAACCAAGTACTGCAACACCCCTAACTTCCTTGTATATAATTTTCATAGTCAAGATCACTAAGTCTTTCCCAAAATATTTTTAAGAGTATGAGATTTTGAAATGAAAGCAGTCTTCACTTTTTGTCCATTTAACTTTACTGACCCACTTGTACTTGAATGTGTAATAGTTATATAAAATTTAGGTTTGATTAAATGAAGCCATATTAATTAACTTTTCCTAAATTTGAAAAACTTTCCCAAATAACATACAGGAATTAAAGAACTGATCACTGTTCATAAACCAAAGAGCCAGTTTTGATTTTTTTTAACCCCCCTGCCAGGGAAAAAGGACAGAAGTTTTTAGAAATCATTGATGGTTACAAAATTAAATTAAAGAAAGTCCAGTGGTGTGTCAGGTTATAAATCATTTGAGGATTATATAATTATTGACTGAATAAATAAGCTGATATTTTGCAATATGTGTACCACATATGTGCTGTGACTAGCTTTAGTGTCAACTTTAACACTGGATTGAGGGAACCTCAATTGGAATTGGCTCCATTGGACTGGTCTGCGGCCATGTCTGTGGAGTATTGTCTTGATTTGTGGGCAACGTGGGATGTCCCAGCCCACTATGGGTGGTGCTAGCTCTGGGCAGGTTGTTATGTGTTGTTATGTACCATATAAGAGGGCAGCTGGCCATGGGCGAGGGAGCAAGCCAGCTAAGCAGCATTTCCTTCCATGGTCTGTGCTTCATTTCCTACCTCCAGGTTCCTGCCCTGAGTCCTGCCTTGGGCTCCCTGAGTGAATGAACTGTGACCCAGGAAGATGTGAGCTGAATAAAACCTCTCCTCCCCAAGTTGGTATCAGAGAGTTTTTGTCACAAGAATGGAAAGAGAAACTAGAATAACATATATCCCAAAGAAAAAGAGCATACCTATGAAATAACTTTTTTTTGAATTTTTACAACAAAAATATAAATTGATTAGCAAAAATTATTAGGTCTACATTTCCAAAAAGCTGAATTTCGGGGAGTAATTTTTAAAATAGCAAAGGCAGACTTTCCTCATATAAATTAGACATTTTTTCTCTTTGAAAGAAAATTATAAAAGTTTTTGATGTTGGAAGATGTAGGAATGTTTTGAGGTTATAAATAGATGCCATTCGTTATACCTTTAACTAAAATTTAAAGTCACAGAATTGAGATTAAAATTTATTTTTTTAATATTATCTGTCAATAGTGTTATCTTAGTTTTTACATGATTATTAACTTTGATAATCATTGTTACATGGAAAGGAAATACTGCTAAAAAATTCTGGCCTTAGTATAAATAAGTAACTCCTAAATTCTCAAAATTATCAGAAACATGAAAAAATAATTAGGATAAACTTAAGAATACATCATCTAAAAAGTTCACCTAAATAGACCTATGAGGAAATAGCTGGCATCTAATGGGCTTACCTTGATAATTGAGTCCCAACAGAAATCACAACAGGCTTATTTCAGATTACTGGAAGAAACTAACTGTATTTTATAACAGTTTTATTTTCTAGCTCCACTGCTTTGAATTATCTCATAAGTGTTCAGGTAGATTTTATGAAATGTATAACCTCCTGTAAGATTTAGGACTGGGTATATATATTTATTATAGTTTATAACTTTAAACAAAATTACCTCTGATCACTTACTGACATTGAAAGATTGGAAACAATCCCAAACTATAAACACCTAATATGTAAATAAGCCAAATATATGTAAAAGCTGTCATTCCAGTTTATCATATTCTGCAGGAAAATCTTATTCAAATACTAGTAATTTAACTTAATCATGAATGAAACAATTTGAGTTATACCCACTTATACTATTATGATAAATGTATTGTTAGAAGTAATCAACAATCAGCTTTGAGTATAGACACACCATATATTGCTGGGATTCTTAGGAAGCAATAATGAGAATAATGCAAGGACATATTTCTCTCCTTAGCCCCTTGAGAGAAGCAAGTTTTTATATCCCTATTCAGAAACCCTTTCTGTTTGTTCCTTTTTTTTTTTTTTTTTTTTTTGAGCAGGTGTCTCCCTGTACCCCAACTGGCCTGGAACTCACTTATGTAGACCAGCCAGGTTCCATCTCACAGAGGATGCTCCTTGCTTTCGCCTTTCAAGCGCTCGGTATAGACGTCACAGCCTGGCCCAGAGGCAACGGCCTGATTACAATCATATCACAAAGCCGTGTACACTTAAGAGTCTACTTGCATCTTCTGTAAAACTATGTGATTAAGAATCACCCCCTGGCGTGTGTGCACGCCTAATGCTCCGGTGAGCAACACTACGAGAGTTCAAGCCAGCCTGCCGCACATATACAGGACGCCGGGGTCGTACAGGAGACCTCTGGTGTCCCAAAAACAAAAAAAAAAAAAGTGCACCAACCATCACTCGACCGACTCTGATATCTTACCTACACAACTCTAATCTGTATGTAGCAAACTGCCTATAAAAACTATAATTAGCAACTTCTTGCCATTTTTTTTTTTTTTTTTTTTTTGAGACCAGGGTCTCCCTGAAGCTCTGGCTGTCCTGGAACACTCGAGACCAAGTGGCCTCGGAACTCACAGATATCCAAGTGCCTCTGCCTCCAAAGTGTAATAAAGGTGTGCACCACCAACACCTGGTCAATATTTCTGTATGTGATCAATGTACTGTCTGCATGTTGGTTTGTGTACCTGTGTTGTTCAATGCCTTGGAGGTCATAATAGGGTCTCGGATTCCCCTGTGGAACTGGAGTTCTCCTGGAACTGGAGTTAGGGGCAGTTCTTAGGCGCCAGTGGGTGCTGGGGATCGAACCCCGGTCCTCTGTAAGGGCAGCACGTCGGCGCTCTTAACCGCTAGGCCTCTCTCCAGCCGCCACTTGCCAAAGTTTAATGGTAATACTGGCTTTATTTGAAAACCGAGAACTTAGGAATATTAAGGATATTTTATTTTGTAGACAAACAAATCTATTTAAGAACCAACTCTGATTAACATAAAGACTTTTGTTAAACAAAGAACTAAAAAAAATTTTATTTTAAAATAATTTACCGTCCAGACTGATACGCCTAACTATTAATCAGTACCTCACTTGAGCTGATTTTATCATGTTCTTCATTCTGTAAACTACAGCATTTTAACAAAAACCTAGTTCATTTTTCTGTCTTCCACTTGGATAATTGTGTTTTCTTTCATGAGTATCAATATACAAAAGGTAAGTGTTTAAAAAGTGTTGAATAGGGGCTGGAGAGATGCCTAGTGGTTAAGAGCACCGACGTTGCTCTTGCAGAGGACCCTGGGTTCGATCCCCAGCACCCACATATGGCGGCTGAGAACCATCTTTAACTTCCAGTTCCAGGTGGAATCTGACACCCTCTTCTGACCTTCATGGCATTTCACATGAACACGGTGCACAAACGCATGCATGCAGACAGACATATACACTACAAAAATAAATTAATTAATAAAAAAAAAGTGTTGAAATAAATTATGTCAAAAAATAAAAAAATTCCAATTGTGTAGTTCAAGTGTCTTGGCTTGACCATTCTGAGTTGATTATTAGACCTTTATATTAAACTTAAAAAACTAAGCAGATAAAGGTAAATGAAAAAGGATGTTTATTTGCTTAGTGTACCTGTTTAACACTTTTTTTAAATTTATTTATTATTATATTTTATTCTATTATTTATTTATTATTTATGTGTATTAATGTACTTGTCTGTGTGTAGGTTTGTGCACCCGTGTCATTGTGCAATGCTGCAGAGGCAGAAGAGAACGTCAGATTCCCGTTGGGAACTGGAATTCTCCTGGAATGGACTTACAGATGGTTCTCAGCCAACCATCTGGGTGCTGGGATTGAACACGGGTTCCTCTGTAAGAGCAGTCGGCGCTTCTTAACCACCTAGGCCATTATCTCCAGCCCTGTTAACATTTTTAATAACAATCTGCCTAGTTTTTCATTTGTGACTTATAGATAATCTTGTAAAGGACAGTTTAGATTCACACACAATAAGCTCGTTTATTGTTTTTAGAACAGCTGAAACTCACCTCAGTAAATAAAAAATGCAGTTAAAACCTCTTCACGGAAATTCTATTTTTTTATACTTTATTTGACAAACTTGGTGTATGTCATATATTATCTTTCAGTCCAATTCAGACCACATTCTCCTCTCCCTGACCCCCACCCCACCCCAGTTTCATGCATTCTCTGCCATACAGTGTCTTGCATCTTCTCTCAGTCATTCCAAAGTTTTTCCTGTAGAGGCTTGTTGTTTAGGGCCAAATTTTAACTGTATCAGTTCTGTTAACCTAGTGGTTATTAGTTTGTTGTACCCTACCCTTTGTATTGCTAAAACATTTATCTATGTAACAATCACGTATGTATCAAAATTATGACATCAGAGAATAAAACGTATGTTAATTTCCAAAATAATGCTTGGGCATTCACATTTTCCCCTTATACTTCATAGGTTACTCTAAAATATGAATACGTACTTTTCACCCATATACAATAACTAGAGAGTCTGAATAGTGGTAGGTCAATCATAGAGCCCATTAAGAGATTCACATTTACCAACACAATTGCGTTTCAGATAAAAAAGAAATATAACAATAATGTTGTCAAGCTATGCCTGTTCATCTGGGAATTTGGTTTTAGCATCCAACAAATGAGGGAAACAATTCCCCGTTGTTTTTCTGGACTGTGTTACTTCACTTAGCAATTAATTGTCGTTGAGTTAAGTCCATTTACTGCAAATTTCATGATTGCATCTTTCATTTACTGATGAATTAGAAACTCCATTGTTTGCAATTATGTAGATGTACACATTTTTCTCTATCCACTCATTGGTTGAGAGGCACTTGGTTTGGTTCCAGTTTCTCCCCTATTGTTAAAGAGAGCTGCAATAAACATAGATGTGCATGTATCTTTGCAGTTAGATGAGCTCTTGTGGGGATACCCAGGAGTGGTATGACTGGCGCAGCTATGGTAGGCTCATTTAGTCTTTTAAGGGTTCTCCACACTGCTTTCATAGTGGTTGGTATGGTTTCACTATTCCCTCCAGCAGTGCATTGTAGTGTTCCCCTTCCCCATACTCCATCCAGCATTTGGTATCATTTGTTTTCTTTGATCCTTGCAGCCTTTATTGGAGTGAGATGATCATCTTAAAGTGGTTTTAATATCCATATCCTTAATAGTTATCGATGATGAACACTTCAGCCTTATCTTTACTTCCTTCACTTGTGAAGTCTCCAGTTCAGGCCATTTACCATCTTCTTTTGAGTAGGTCATTTTGTTTTCTTCTTTGTTTTTTCACGTTGGGTTATATATTTACATCGTTATGATCTACTAGATGTATCAGTGGTTGAAGGTTTCCTCCCACTCATGGGTTTTCTCTTCACTTTTTTTTTTTTTTTTTTTTTTTTTTTTTTTTTTTTGAGTTTTATGAGGTCCAACTTATCAACTGTTGACCTTATTTCCTGTGCAGCTATGGTTTGATTTAGAAAGTCTATTTTCAACACTACCCGACCTATGTCGTTATAAGGTCTGCTGCCACCTTTTCTTCTATCACCTTCAGGCGTTGTCAGATCTTCTACGTTCCGCATCTAGATTGATCCACTGGAGTTATTGTACAGGTAAAGAGGTCAGGGGAGTAATCTCTTACTTCTTCTACTTAAATGGTGAAGATTTGCCAGCATCACCTTCTTAATCTGAAGATGATGTATACCTAATCTTCCTGATTGCAGCTTTTTTTTGCCCCAATGTCACAAATTAATGAGGATTCTGGGCTTGAAATTGATGCAAGCTAAGTTTTAGCGCTCTTCAGTATCTCGTTTTCATTTGGTCTTAACGTGATCTGCTGTTCCAAGATGTGGTCACGTCATTATCCAAACTTGTTGTATTAGTATAAAGAATCTTCAGTTATACAATTGTGAACTCTAATGTAATTTATTAAAACTAAAGTATCTCACAGTGCGATTCAGGACAGGCCGATTTTAGATAACTTATTTACCAATAACAATCCACTTTTGACTACATAGCTACAAGCGCCACAGCGAGGACCTCTCATAAATGTTTATAATATCTAGAATGTTCTTATTGAGGTTAAAAAATTATACTTCTAGATCCCCAGCGGCTGACCGTCTCTTCCCCCCGTATTTTGCAGCTGTGTATCACACCTTCAGGACATTGAATTAAGCATGTTAAGCTATTAATAGACAGCTTATACAAATCTTTGTTTCCATTTCACCTCAGCATTTCATAATAATAAATGACTGTCATATTAGTTTGATCCAAGACTTGAGTCTGTGAAGAAAGTCATGGGGATTTTGATTAGGATGGCATTGAATCTGTATATCAATTTGGTAAAATGGACATTTTTGCCTGTATAATTAGTTTTTTCCAATCCAATTCATGAGCATGGGGGCTCTTTCCATCTTTTGATGTCTTTTTTTCCAATCTCCTTCTTCAGAGGTTTAAATTTTTGTTGNACCCAAACTCTTGTATAGATTTTTTTTTTTATTTCCGTATGTGTATGAATGTATTGTCTGCATGCAAGTCTGTGCACCCGTGATGTGCAATGCCGCGGAGGTCAGAAGAGGGCGTCGGACTCCCCTGGAACTGGAGCTCTCCTGGAATTGGAGTTTCAGACGGCTCTCGGCCGCCATGTGGGTGCTGGGGATCGAACCCAGGTCCTCTGCAAGAGCGGTCGGCACTCTTAACCGCTAGGCCATCGCTCCAGCCCTCTTGTATAGATTTAATGAAATCCCAATTAAAATCCCCAAGAGTTTCTTCACAGGCTTGGAAAAAAAGTCCTTAATTTCATGTTGAAAAAAAAAGACCCCAAATAGCCAAAACAAACCTGAGTGAAAAGAGCAATAAAGGGCGAACCACTACACCAGACTTCAAACTATACTCCAGGGCTATAGTCATAAAAACAGCTTGGTACGGGCACAAAAACAGCCCTGTTGACCAATATAAAAAAACTGAAGATCCCAACTTGAGCACATATAATTTCAGCGACCTGAAATATTTGACAAGGGGGCCAAAAAGTCACAATGGAGAAAAGATACCTTCTTCAGCAAGTGGTGTTGGTAAAAAACTGGATCACAACTTGTAGAAGAATGAAATTAAACCCCTACCTCTTGCTCTGTACAAAAGTCAACTCCAGATGGATTAAGAGCTCAGTGTGAAACCCCAAACTCTGAAGGCAATAGAAGAAAAAAATTGGCAACAGACTTTTAGACATAGGGGTAGGAAAAGACTTCCTAAATCAGACAGCAGCTGTGCAAAGATTATGGTCGACAATTGACAAATGGGCCTCATTAAACTCAAAAGCTTCTGTACATCAAAAGATACAATCAAGGAAGTGAAGAGAAATCCCACAGAGTGGGAGGAAACCTTCACCACAGAAATATCTGACAAAGCATTGACTTCCAGAATATATAACCTACTCAAAAAACAAAGAAGGAAGAAAACAAATAACCCACTCAATAGATGGAGCAAAGAGCTGTACAGAGACTTCACAAGTGAGTAATTAGAGATAACTGAGAAACATCTGAAGAAATGTTAAACACCATTAATCATTGAGGAAATGCAAATCAAAACCACTTTAAGTTATCATCTTGCTCCAATAAGACTGGCTAGGATCAAGAAAACAAATGATACCAAGTGCTGGAGAGGTTGTGGTGAAAGAAGAACACTCATCCACTGCTGGTGGGAATGTAAACTAGTACAGCCACTGTGGAAAGCAGTGTGGAGAACCCTTGGAAGACTTGGAATGAACTTGCCACCTGACCCAGCCATACCACTCCTGGTCATGTACCCACAAGACTCATCTTACCACAGAGATACATGCATAGCCATGTTTATTGCAGCTCTCTTCACAATAGCAGGGAGCTGGAACCAACCCAAGTGCCCCTCAACTGATGAGTGAATAGAGAAAATGTGGTACATCTACACAATGGAGTTCTATGCAGTGGTAAAGAAAGATGGCATCGGGGCTGGAGAGATGGCCTAGCCAACCGCTCTTGCAGAGTACCCGGGTTCAATCCCCAGCACCCACATGGCGGCCGAGAGCCGCCTGAAACTCCAATTCCAGGAGAACTCCAGTTCCAGGGGAATCTGAGACCCTCTTCTGACCTCCGCTGCATTGCACATCACGGGTGCACAAACTTGCATGCAGACAACACATTCATACACATACGGAAATAAATAAAATTAAAAATAAATAAAAAATAAAAGAAAGATGGCATTATGAGCTTTGCAGGTAAATGGCTGGAGCTAGAAGATATCATGCTGAGTGAAGTAACACAGTCCCAGAAAAACAAACGACGAATCATGTCCCTCATCTGTGGATGCTAGCATCAATTACCTAATTATATGCCAAACTGAACAATATCAATGTGATCTGAAAACAACTGTGCTCTTATATTGTGAATCCCTTAAAATATAATAAAAATAAATAAATCAAATTTGGATGATAAGCCCTCTCAGGAGCTTTTGCAGAAAAATAAATCAGAGATGACTGAAAATTCATTTGATCCATCTGTGGAGAAGCAGTGCCAAAGTGCTTCCAACTAGAAGAGAAATTAAAAATTGAGCTACTGGATGCAAGAAGTAAAAATGAAGAAAAATTAATAAAGGATTATTCAGGTGCAGTAGTTTCTTCAAAGAAATTTAAACTTGATAAAAATAATTTTTTCCTATGAAATCGCTTGCTGAGAACAAGACAATTTTTCCTGAGTCTGTTGTCTAACCCATCTTCACTGTGTCTTCTGTAAATACTAAAAGAGCTCCAGCTAAAGAAAAGTCTTCTGAGGGACCTGCCATGTGTACTAATGTCTTGAAGCAGACCAATATACAGAAAAATGTGAATTTAAGAGATTCAAATAAAGAAACAAAAAAGTAGTTCATCATTGATGCAGGTCAGAAGCATTTTGGGACAACACTCTGTAAGTCCTGTGGCATGATCTACACTGCTTCCAGCCCTGAAGATGAAGTACATCATCTCCAGTACCACCATAGGTTTCTGGAAGGAATCAAATATGTGGGCTGGAAAAGAGAACAGGTAGTAGCAGAGCATTGGGATAGGAAGATTGATGTTGCCACATGATCCAAGTTATGCTCTCAGAAAGGTAGAAGATGTCCTAGAACTTGTTGACCATGAATTGGGCTTCCAACAAGCTGTTTCCACATGTCCAAACAAAACCAAAACTTTCCTCTTTATATCTGATGAAAAGAAAGTATTGGATATCTAATTCCAGAGCCCATCAAACAGGCTTTCAGGTCCTGTCAGAACCAAATTCCCCTAAAGAGTGTCCTAGAGCTTGACGATGTTCAGATGTACCAGAACCTGCTCTCTGTGGGATAAGTAGAATTTGGGTCTTCAGACTGAAAAGAAGAAAGCGTTTTGCAAGATGACTGGTAGATACTGTCAGGAACTGCTTCATGTTTGGTTGTTTCCTCAGCACTAACGAAACAGCATTTTCTGACCTGACAGCAGACGGCAAATCATTTGCAACCAAGTACTGCAACACCCCTAACTTCCTTGTATATAATTTTCATAGTCAAGATCACTAAGTCTTTCCCAAAATATTTTTAAGAGTATGAGATTTTGAAATGAAAGCAGTCTTCACTTTTTGTCCATTTAACTTTACTGACCCACTTGTACTTGAATGTGTAATAGTTATATAAAATTCTAGGTCTAATTGAATGAAGCCATATTAATTAACTTTTCCTAAATTTGAAAAACTTTCCCAAATAACATACAGGAATTAAAGAACTGATCACTGTTCATAAACAAAGAGCCAGTTTGATTTTACCCTGCAGAAGTTTTCTAGAAATATGATGGTTACAAATTAATTAAAGAAAGTTCCAGTGTGTCAGGTTATAAATCATTTGAGGATTATATAATTATTGACTGAATAAATAAGCTGATATATATACACATATGTGTACACATATGTGCTGACTAGCTTTAGTGTCAACTTGACACACCTGGGTTGAGGGAACCTCAATTGGGGAATTGGCTCCATTGGACTGGTCTGCGGCCATGTCTGTGGAGTATTGTCTTGATTGTTGGGCAACGTGGGATGTCCCAGCCCACTATGGGTGGTGCTAGCTCTGGGCAGGTTGTTATGTACCATATAAGAGGGCAGGCTGGGCATGGGCGAGGGGAGCAAGCCAGTAAGCAGCATTCCTCCATGGCCTGTGCTTCAGCTCCTACCTCCAGGTTCCTGCCCTGAGTTCCTGCCTTGGGCTCCCTGAGTGATGAACTGTGACCCAGGAGATGTGAGCTGAATAAACCCTTTCCTCTCCAAGTTGGTATCAGAGTGTTTTGTCACAGCAATGGAAGAGAAACTAGAATAACATATATCCCAAAGAAAAAGAGCATACCTATGAAATAACTTTTTTTTAATTTTTACAACCAAAAATATAAAATATTAGCAAAAATTATTAGTCTACATTTCCAAAAGCTGAATTTCGGTAATTTTTAAAATAGCAAAGGCAGACTTTCCTCATATAAATTAGACATTTTTTCTCTTTGAAATAAAATTATAAAAGTTTTATGTGAAGATGTAGGAATGTTGAGGTTTATAAATAGATGCATTCTGTCTATACCTTAACTAAAATTTAAGATTTAAGAATTGGAGATAAAATTATTTTTATATTATCTGTCAATAGTGTTATCTTAGTTTTTACATGATTATTAACTTTGATAATCATTGTTACATGGAAAGGAAATACTGCTAAAAAATTCTGGCCTTAGTATAAATAAGTAACTCCTAAATTCTCAAAATTATCAGAAACATGAAAAAATAATTAGGATAAACTTAAGAATACATCATCTAAAAAGTTCACCTAAATAGACCTATGAGGAAATAGCTGGCATCTAATGGGCTTACCTTGATAATTGAGTCCCAACAGAAATCACAACAGGCTTATTTCAGATTACTGGAAGAAACTAACTGTATTTTATAACAGTTTTATTTTCTAGCTCCACTGCTTTGAATTATCTCATAAGTGTTCAGGTAGATTTTATGAAATGTATAACCTCCTGTAAGATTTAGGACTGGGTATATATATTTATTATAGTTTATAACTTTAAACAAAATTACCTCTGATCACTTACTGACATTGAAAGATTGGAAACAATCCCAAACTATAAACACCTAATATGTAAATAAGCCAAATATATGTAAAAGCTGTCATTCCAGTTTATCATATTCTGCAGGAAAATCTTATTCAAATACTAGTAATTTAACTTAATCATGAATGAAACAATTTGAGTTATACCCACTTATACTATTATGATAAATGTATTGTTAGAAGTAATCAACAATCAGCTTTGGGTATGGACACACCATATATTGCTGGGATTCTTAGGAAGCAATAATGAGAATAATGCAAGGACATATTTCTCTCCTTAGCCCCTTGAGAGAAGCAAGTTTTTATATCCCTATTCAGAAACTTTTCTTTCTTTTTCCTTTTATTTTGTTCCTTTTTTTTTTTTTTTTTTTTTTTTTTTTTTTTTTTTTTATTGAAGTTTTTTTTTTTTTTTTTTTTAGACTGGGTTTTCCTGTAGCTGCAGCTGTCCCCGGAACTCACTATGTAGAAGACAGGCGGTTTTTATCTCCAGAGAGACTCCTTGCCTTTCTGCCCTTTCTAGCGCTGGTGTTATATTAATGACATGTGCCACAAGGCCTGGCCCTTCAGAGGCAAGCTTGCTGGTACAACTAATAAAGCCGGGTATACTTAAGAGTCTACTGCATCTTTTCTGTAAAACTGAGATTAAGAATTCTATATACCTCTTGCTGGGGTGCATGGTGGTGCAGCTCTTTAAGAATGTGTATTGACGTCTAGAACTCTGGACGAGAGGTAGAGGCCGGATTTCTTATGAGAGTTCAAGGCCAAGCCTGGTCCATAGAGTGAGTTCCAGGAAGCAGCGGGGCTTACAGGGAGGACCCTGTCTCAGAAAGATAAGCAAAAAAAAAAAAAGAAATTCTACCTCTACATACAAGCTGACTGTACCGTAAGCACTATTCTCTCGCATATCTTAACTAACACAATTAATTGTCTTTACATCTTGTATGTTATGCAACTTGGGTGCACCGTTTTTAAACATAATTAGCAACTTTCTTGCCATTTTTTTTTTTTTTTTTTTTTTTTGCAGACAGGGTCTCCCCTGAAGCCTCTGGCTGTCCTGGAACCTCGAGATTCCTCAAGTGGCCTGAACTCAAGATATCCAGTGCCGTGCCTGCCATGCCAAGTGTAGATAAAGGTGTGCACCACACTTGGGACCTGGCTATATAGTTTCTGTAATGTGAATCATGTACTGTCTGCATGTTAGTTTGTGTATCCTCGGTGTCACTGGCCGTGGAGGTCAGAGAGGGTCTTCGGATTCCCCTGAACTGGGGTTCTCCTGGAATTGGAGTTCAGACGTTCTTCTCGCCGCATGTGGGTGCTGGGGATCTGAACCCGGTCCTCTGTAAGGGACAGTCGGCGCTCTTACACGCTAGCCCATTCTCCAGCCCCATTCTTGCCATTTAAAATGGTAATACTGGCTTTATTTGAAAACCGAGAACTTAGGAATATTAAGGATATTTTATTTTTGTAGACAAACAAAGAGCTATTTAAGAACCATGTTATCTGTATTAACATAAAAGATTTGTAAACAAAGAACAAAAACATTTATTTTAAAATATATATTACCGGCTTCATGAGTCTTTTGATCTTACTGTCTCAATTATGCTAATATCAAGTAGGCTTTCACTTGAGCTGATTTTATCATGTTCTTCATTCTGTAAACTACAGCATTTTAACAAAAACCTAGTTCATTTTTCTGTCTTCCACTTGGATAATTGTGTTTTCTTTCATGAGTATCAATATACAAAAGGTAAGTGTTTAAAAAGTGTTGAATAGGGGCTGGAGAGTGCCTAGTGGTTAAGAGCACCGACTGCTCTTGCAGAGGACCCGGGTTTGTTCCCCAGCACCAATATAGATGTTAGCAACTGTCTATAACTCCAATAAAAGGGGATCCAGGACCCTCTTATGACCTCCAAGACATTGCACAACACAGCTTCACTTAAATGCATGTAAGCAAAACATTCATACACATACAAAATAAATTAATTAATAAAAAAAAAGTGTTGAAATAAATTATGTCAAAAAATAAAAAAATTCCAATTGTGTAGTTCAAGTGTCTTGGCTTGACCATTCTGAGTTGATTAATAGGCCTTTATATTAAACTAATAAAAAACTAAGCAGATAAAGGTAAATGAAAAGGATGTTTATTGCTTAGTGTACCTGTTAACACTTTTTAAATTTATTTATTTATTTATTTATTTATTTATGTGTATTAATGTACTGTCTGTGTGTAGGTTTGTGCACCCGTGTCATGCAATGCTGCAGAGGTCAGAAGAGAACGTCAGATTCCCCTGGAACTGGAATTCTCCTGGAATTGGACTTACAGATGGTTCTCAGCCACCATCTGGGTGCTGGGGATTGAACACGGGTCCTCTGTAAGAGCAGTCGGCGCTCTTAACCACTAGGCCATATCTCCAGCCCCTGTTAACATTTTTAATAACAATCTGCCTAGTTTTTCATTTGTGACTTATAGATAATCTTGTAAAGGACAGTTTAGATTCACACACAATAAGCTCGTTTATTGTTTTTAGAACAGCTGAAACTCACCTCAGTAAATAAAAATGCAGTTAAACCTCTTCACGAAATTTATTTTTTTAATACTTTTATTGACAACTTGTGTATGTCATATATTATCTTTCAGTCCAATTCAGACACATTCTCCTCTCCCTGACCCCCACCCCACCCCAGTTCATGCCTTCTGCCATACATGTCTTGCATCTTTCTCTCAGGCTTTCCAAAGTTTTTCACTGCAGAGGCTTGTTGTTTAGGGCAAAATTTAACTGTATCAGTTCTTTAACCTAGTGTTTATGTTGTTGTTGTACCCTACCCTTTGTATTGCTAAAACATTTATCTATGTAACAATCACGTATGTATCAAAATTATGACCTCAGAGAATAAACTGTATGTTAATTCCAAAATATGCTTAGGCATTCACATTTTCCCCTTTACTTCTATGTTACTCTAAAATATGAATACGTACTTTCTACCCATATACAGTAATTACAGAGTCTGAAAATAAGTGGTAGGTCGATTCTAGAGCCCATTAAGAGATTCACATTATAACAACACAATTGCTTTCAGATAAAAAGAAATATAACAATAATGTTGTTCAGCTTGCCTTTCATCTGCGGATTTGGTGTTAGCATCCACAAATGAGGGAAACAATTCCCCGTTTGTTTTTCTGGGACTGTGTTACTTCACTTAGCATAATGTCGTTGAGTTAAATCCATTTACCTGCAAAGTTCATGATGTCATCCTTCTTTACTGATGAATAGAACTCCATTGTTCTATTCATGTAGATGTACCACATTTTCTCTATCCACTCATTGGTTGAGGGGCACTTGGGTTGGTTCCAGATCTCCCCTATTGTAAAGAGAGCTGCAATAAACATAGATGTGCATGTATCTTTGCAGTAGGATGAGTCTTGTGGGTGTATACCCAGGAGTGGTATGACTGGGTCATATGGTAGGCTCATTTTGAGTCTTTTAAGGGTTCTCCACACTGCTTTCCATAGTGGTTGTATGAGTTTACATTCCCACCAGCAGTGCATGAGTGTTCCCCTTTCCCCATACTCTCTCCAGCATTTGGTATCATTTGTTTTCTTGATCCTAGCCAGCCTTATTGGAGTGAGATGATATCTTAAAGTGGTTTTAATTTCCATTTCCTTAATTATTATCGATGTTGAACACTTCAGCCATCTCTACTTCCTCACTTGTGAAGTCTCAGTTCAGCTCTTTACCATCTTTTGAGTAGGTCATTTGTTTTCTTCTTTGTTTTTTCAGTGGTTTATATATTCTACATGTTAATGATCTCTCAGATGTACCACTGGTGAAGGTTTCCTCCCACTCCATGGGTTTTCTTTTCACTTCATTGTTTCTTTCACTGTACATAAGCATTTGAGTTTTATGAGGTCCCACTTATCAACTGTTGACCTTATTTCCTGTGCAGCTATGGTTTGATTTAGAAAGTCTTTTCCTGAACCTATGTCTTATAGGTTGCTGCCAACTTTTTCTTCTATCACCTTCAGGTTGTCAGGTTTCACGTTGAGATCTTTGATCCACTTGGAGTTTATTTTTGTACAGGGTAAGAGGTAGGGGTTTAATTTTATTCTTCTACAAATGGTGAAGTTTTGCCAGCATCATTTGCTGAAGATGCTATCCTTCTTCTATTGAGCTTTTTTTTGCCCCTTTGTCAAATATGAGGTGGCTGAAATTGTATGAGCTTAAGTTTGGATCTTCAGTTTTGTTTCATTGGTCTACGGATCTGTGTTTGTGTCAGTACCAGGCTGTCTTTATACTATAGCCCTGTAATATAACCTGAAGTCTGGTAAATCAATCCCCGCACCCCCCCCCCGTATTGCAGTTTTCACTCAGGGTTGCTTTAGCTATTCAGGATCTTTTGTTTTTCCCTATGAATTTAAGGATTTTTTTCCAAGACTGTGAAGTCTGTGAAGAAAGTCATGGGGATTTTGATTAGGATGGCATTGAATCTGTATATCAATTTGGGAAAATGGACATTTTTGCTATATTAGTTTTTCCAATCCATGAGCATGGGAGGTCTTTCCATCTTTTGATGTCATTTTTCAATCTCCTTCTTCAGAGGTTTAAATTTTTGTTGTAGAGATCTTTGGTATCTTTGGTTAAGTTTGTTCCCAGGTTTTTTAAGGCTAGTGTGAGTAGGAAGTTCTCATTATATTCCTTCTCCAATTGTTTATTATTGGTGTAAAGAAAGGCTACTGATTTTTCTAGGTTTATTTTTTATCCTTCCACTTTACTGAAACACTTAATTGTTTCTAGGAGTTTTTAGCATCCCTTAGGTAAACTATCATATCATCTACAAAAATGGATAGTTTGACTTCCTCTTTTCCAATTAGTACTCCTTTAATTTCCTTTTCTTGTCTTATTTCCCTATCAAGCCTTTCAAGCACTATGTGGAAGAGGAGTGGCAATAAGGAGCAGCCTTTAAGGAAAATGGTTCCAATTTTTCTCCACTTAGGATGATGTTGGCAGTGGGCTTGTTGTATATGGCTTTGATTATGTTGAGGAATGTTCCCTTCAGTCCAATTCCCTCTAGAACTTAAAACAGGAAGGGTGCTGAGTAGAAAGTATATTTTCTGGTGTTTGGGTAGAATATTCTGTAGACGTCTGTGAGGTCCATTTGGTGTATTGTTCAGTTCCAATGTCTCTCTGTTTATTTTTGTCCTTTAGATCTATCCAAGAGGCTCAGTGGGATATTGAAGTACCCCACTATTATTGTGTTAGGATTAATCTGTGTCTTGAGGTCCTGCAGAGTAGTGTTTATAAAGTTATGTTCCCCTGAGTTTGGTGCATAAACATTTAAGATTATGAAGTCTTCATGGTTAATTATTCCTTTGATAATGGCCCTCTTTGTCTTTTCTAATTAATTTTAATGGCCCTCTTTGTCTTTTCTAATTAATTTTACTCTGAGAACTATTTTGTTTAATATTAGAATAGCAACTCCTGCTTTCTTTTTGGTACCATTTGCTTGGAATATTTTTTTCCATCCTTTCACTTTAAGGTGGTGTCTGTCCTTGAGGTTGAGATGGGTTTCTTATAGACAGCATATAGAAGAATTATGTTTCCTAATCCATTCTCCCAGTCTATATCTTTTGACTCGGGAGTCTAGACCATAAATATTTAAGGTTATCATTGAGAGATGTGTGTTGCTTCCTTTCACCTTATTTTTTGTTTGCATTCTTGGTCTAGGTTTGTATTTACTCTGTTATGATTTTAATTTCTCTCTTTAATTGCTTAGTGATAGTTGTTCCTTTCCTCTGTTCTTTGGAATGCTTCGAGGATTTTCTGAAGTGTTGGTTTCTTAGACATATATTCTTTCATCCTGTTCATGTCATGAAAGATTTTTTCTTTCTCCTTCACCTATAATTGACATTTTTGCTGGGTATAGTAGTCTGGGCTGGCATCTAAAGTCATTTATCACTGGGAATACTTTAGTCCACGTTCTTCTGGCTTTCATAGTTTGCACTGAAAAGTCAGCTGTGATTCTGATGGGTTTCCCCTTATATGTAATGTTGCTTTTCTCTTGTGTATTTCAGCATTTTGTTTTTGTTTTGAGCATCCAGCATTTTAACTATTATATGACGAGGAGAATGTCTTTTCTGATTTTGTCTACTTGGTGTTCTATGTGATTCTTGTATTTGTATGAGTTTGTCTTTTTTCAGTTTGGGGAAATTTTCTTTTATTATCCTGTTGAAGATCTGGTTATACTGTTGTCTTGGTATTTTTCTCCTTCCTCTATCCCTACGATGGGGAGGTTTTGGTCTTTTCGTAGTGTCTCACATTTCCTGGTTGTTCCACTCTTGTGGGTTTTTTTAATTTTTCATAATCTTTACTTGAGCATTCAAGTTGCTCCATGTTATCCTACAGATCTGATATTCTTTTTCTGCTTCATCCATTCTGCTTCTGAAACTTTTTCCCATCCTTTCTTGTTGATTGGATGAATGTTCAATTTCCTTTTTCATTTCTTCCTGTGATTTCTTTAGTATTTCTGCTTCCTTTTGGAGCCTGTCATTCTCTTCTTGTAGCTCCTTGCTTTTCTGGTCAGTTTCTTTTTTCATTTTGGCCTGGGATCTTTTCAGTGTTTCCACTTGCTTCTGGAGTTTGTCATTCTCTCGCTCTAGTTCTTTCAAGAGTTTGTCATTTTCGCCCTTGAGTTCTTTCCAACATTTGTCATTGTCTCCCTCTAGGTCCTTCCTAAGTTTTTCATTCTCTCCCCATTAGTCCTCTGATTTTTTTCTTTATAGTCTTTGATTTCTTTGAATATGTCTACAATTGTTCTTCTAAGGTCTGTGTCTTGGTTTCCTTCCAGGGAGATTTCATTGTAGGAATCTTCTATAGGACTGGTAGAGTTAGGTTTGGATTTATTATGAGCTTTTCCCATATTGTTTTTTTGTTGTATCTTTGGCATGTGGATTTGTTTTTTGTTTGTTTGTTTGTTTGTTTGTTTGTTTGGATTCTGGTGTCTCAACATTGGCCGCACAGACTAGAATCACTGACACTGTGCGTGCTAGATCCTCCACACCCCAGCACCACCAGCTTGAGCGGGGGGGTGGGGAGTTGCTACTTTGGTCCATGCCCTGGTACCCCATTGACCTCCTGGCCACCTTTCTAGGTCTGCCCATGCCACACTGCTCTCTGGAACCCAAGGTGGAAGGTTTCCAGGTGATATGAAGCCTCCAGGTGCAGGGGGAGAGGGTACCACAAAGCCTCAAGGCAGGTGTGCCTCACCTGGGCGTGCACTGATTTTCTGCTGCACCCCTGTCTAGATACACCCATGCTGTGATGCTCGCTGGAACCCAATGTAGAAGGTTTTCCTGAAATTTATATTAAGTTATTAGAGATCCCTATCTAATAATTGAATTATTTCAACAAGATGTATCAGAATTTTAGTTTGAAAAACAAACTGAAAATATGTTTAATGTTTTCATATTACCCCTAGAATTCTAAAAGGAAGCTTAAAGACTTTAAGAATGATTTAGCAGAAATAGAGCAGTAATGTTGAAAAGAGTTACATAAGGTGATAAAACTTCTGCCCAACTAGGAACAAAGTGGAAGAGTCAGACCGACCCCAAATTTGCTAGTGGAAATTAAAGAAATTCAGGAAAATATAATGAAGTTACTCACCATTGGTTTTGCCTAACACTCAAATGTTTACAGAGCTCATCTCACTACCAAACATATGTTGAATGCATGTCAGGCAATGGCTCTGACTGTGACAGCTTCCAAGTGGAATCTACTATAATCTTCAGGTAGCAGAAAGTTACTTTAATGATTTACTGAAGAAAATGATTAAATGTTATATTTTTAATCAGGGTTGTAGAACTGCTCAAGTTCTTCTGGTGATGGACAACATAATTTAAACTGAAAGTTCCTTAGAAGTCATTATTTATTTACACTATTTTTTCTTGCTAGGTCTTAAAACCTTGTTAATCTGATTGTTGATTACTAGAAACTCCACATCTTGTGAAGCTAAACTCCCCAAGGGGCCTTAACATAATGGACATTCCACTGGTGTCACAGTAAGTTTTGTGGCATTCGGATTTGGGGCCATGGATAGTTATATGTACTTGACAGGACAATCTATATGAAGAACGTAAAAGTCAAATCCAACTTTTCTCCATGTTTGTCTGAGGTTGAATAATTTGTCTTCTAGTTAATAGCATTAAGAGACTTAGACCTAATAAAACTCATCTATTTTTCTGACACTCATCTCTCTTTTATGTTTAGCCATATTTAAATCCTGAATTTAAGTCTGCCAACCAAATAAGTAAGATGCATGATCATAAAAATATATAAGAAAAAGAAAAAGAAAACTATTTATAATCTTATTGTATTCCTAACACTTAAAACTTTATTAGTTGCCTATGAATTGATTTTTGATCCCCCTGCATTGGCCTCCATGATACAGCCCGGGTAGTTCAACAATGGCAGTCTATACTCTGACGAGGGTGAAATCCCCTTAGCTGCTTAGTCCACAAGCTGGGTATCTCAGTAGTCCCCATCTGGCATTGAAGATTTGGAGGATTCTTGGAGAGACATGAGTCTTCAGTCCGTATTGGAGGGTTAAAAAGCTGTGTCTCATGTCTTTGAAGAGTTTAAGCAGTGGCAGCCACAGAGTAAATGCACTTGTCAGTAAGAATTGAAGACAGGCCAAAAGACAGTGCTCTCTCTTTTTTCTTTTTGTCTTTTTACTAAGATCTCAAGTTTTATATCTGAAGTACAGTTTCTCTGGTCTATAATTTTTATTAGACAGCAGATGGCTGTCATTTAAAACATTCATTTTGGGGGGCCTGGAGAGATAGTTCAGCTGACTGCTCTTGCAGAGGACCCAGTTTCCATTCCCAGCACCCACATGGTGGCTAAGAACCATCTTTAAGCCCAGTGTGGTGGCGCATGCCTTTAATCTTAGCACTCAGGAGGCAGAGGCGGGTGAATCTCTGTGAGCACAAGGCCAGCCTGTTCTACAGAGTGAGTTCCAGGCCAGCTGGGGCTAGAGGGAGACCCTATCTCAAAAAAAAATCATTTTTCAGGTCTTCTATTTGATTCCGCTGATCTATCTACATGTCCATTTTTTAATCAGTACCATGTTGTTTTGATTACTATAGCTCTATAATATAGTTTGAAATCTGGCATGGTAGTCCATCAGGCATTCTTCTGTGTGCTCAAGATTGTTTTGACTATCTGGGGTCGGTCTTCTGAGTTTCTATCTAACTTTTAGGAGTTTTCATCTAATTCTGTGAAGAGCATATTGAGGATTTTTATTGGCATTGCATTTAATCTATAAATGCTTTTGGTAGAATGATCATTATCATACTGTTAACCCTACCAAATCAAAAGCACAGGAGGTCTTCCCTCTTCTAGTGTCTTCCTCAATCTATTCTTCACAGACTTAAATTTTTAGCTGTGGAGGTCTTTCTCCACCTTGGTTATGTTTATTCCTAGGTTTCTTTATGCTGTGTGAATAGGAAGGTTTCCATTATTTCTTTCCCAGAATGCTTTCATTGGTACAGAGTGGCAAAGTCTCTCACTATGAACTAAATATGGAACTGATCATTCTCCTGCATCAGCCTCCTGTGTGCTGAGATCATAAGCATGTGCCACCATGCCAATTCAATCAAGGCAAATAAAATAATTTTCAATAAAATATTGAAAGAATAAAAATCCATGAAGGAATGTGTATGCCCGAGAGCCTCCATGATCTGAGTTTTCTACTCACAGTGATCAGGGACCTAAATATTCTTACCATATAAGAAGCACAAATCAGTAGGGCTTAGTGACAAAGGCCTTTAATCCCAAGGGTAAAACAGAACAGACAGTAAAAAAAAAAAAAATAGATGAGTCCCATCCTGATTATGGATTGAGTCTTCTCAATGGGCCAGATCAGCCTCCAGTTAGCACCTTCTCCAAGATGGTTATTGTGTAGGCTCATGCCTTTGGTTAAGAAAATTTTGAAAATGAAGATGATGCCCTACAAGCCCCCATGGTCCCATGCTTTTGAACATTTGACATGATTGGGGGTTTTTTGGTGTTTTAATATTTTCAGACAGGATCCACATGCACATTGTGGGAAAAATTACCTTACTTCCCTGTATATTTTTTCTGGAGACAAGGTCTTATTTTCTTTTTATATTAAAACTCATAACATTATTCTTATTTTTTAAATATATTGAAATTTTTTAGTGTCTTCTTGAGGTAAAAAAAAGTGATGCATTAACATTACTTATTTAATATTAGGCAAAAATACAACCAAAGAAACTATTTAGCCTCATGTTTTGTGCATGAGGTATGATATTTTTATATATGAAGAATTAATGTCTATTTTCATCTTTTTGAGACAGGGTGTCCCTTTAGTCTCCGCTGTCCTGAAGCTCACTATGTAGACCAAGCTGCCCTTGAACTCACAGAGATGCATTTGCCTCTGCCTCTGCCTCTGCCTCCTGAGTGCTGGAGGTAAAGGGGTCTGCCACCATGCCTGACAATTAATGGCTTTTATAAGTACTGTTTCTAACACAACTCTATATTTGTAAATTTATAATGTCAGCTGGGCTTCAAAGAAAAAATATTTTCCCTAAGAAAGTAGCCTGCATGCGAAGATGAATCATGAAATAAACTTAAAGTAGGGCAAAGAAAAAACACAAATTCTGAAAGAGAAATATCACACAGAACAGGAATTCAGAGTAGCATCAGGTGGAGCACTATCAAACTTGGCCAGTCCCAGGTGGTATAGGCTATTACTGACCTAATAGTCTGATAGGGTCTAAGGAACACACGGTTCTCAAAAACAAAGGGGAATGAGCACCTAAGTATTAAGTAGTCTGTGTCAATATCATTTCTTCCTCATTCACCACTTAGGAAACCATGAATACGTCAGAAGCCAGCACAGTGACAAAATTCATACTCCTGGGATTTCCCTACACCAGAGAAATTCAAGTCCTCCTCTTCAAACTCTTCTCCATGTCCTACATCCTGACACTGATGGGAAATGGCGCCATTGCCTGTGCAGTGAAGGTGTACCACAGGCTCCACACCCCCATGAACTTCCTGCTGGCCAACTTCTCCTTCCTGGAGATCTGCTACATCAATACCACTGTTCCAAATATGCTGGGAAACTTCCTGTCTGAGACCAAAACCATCTCTTTCACAGCCTGCTTCCTCCAATTCTATTTCTTCTTTTCTTTTGGTATCAGTGAGACAATCCTTTTGCCCCTGATAGCTTTTGACCGCTACTTGGCCATCTGTCGACCTCTCCGCTATCCTACCATCATGAACAATCGCCTCTGCTTAAACCTGGTGGCCCTCTGCTGGGTGACAGCCTTCCTCTGCTACCCAGTCCCTATCTACTTCATCACTCAGCTTCCCTTTTGTGGCCCCAATATCATTGACCACTTTATCTGTTACCCTGGCCCTCTTCTGGCCCTGTCCTGCATGCCTGCTCCTGGAATAGAGTTAGCCTGTTCTTTATTAAGCTCACTTATTATCTTCATTGCCTTTATCTACATCCTAGCATCCTACACCCTCGTTCTCAGGGCAGTGTTTCGCATCCCTTCAGCAGCTGGCAGGCAGAAGGTCTTCTCCACCTGTGGTTCTCATCTGATTGTGGTGTCTCTGTTCTACGGAACCATAATGGTGATGTATATTAGCCCAAACTCTGGAAATCCAGCTGGGACACAAAAGATTGTAACTTTAATCTACTCCTCAGTGACTCCACTTGTCAACCCACTCATCTACAGTCTCCGGAACAAGGACGTGAAGGCTGCCTTGAGAAAAATATTTATGCACACAAAAATTAGTCGGAATTAATGAGAGCTCATGAGTCATGTGTCTCCACGTTGGATTCCCCATTTTCTAAATACAATTTATAATACTCTGTCAAAGAGCTACAGTGGGGAAAGGGAAGGCGGGGGATACAGGAACAGGGAAAAATAAACCAAAATAATCTATGGAAGTGCCCCAAGGAGACTGTTTACTTTGTGTTTTCAATTCAATAGCAAAGGAAAATTGGGGCTGGAGAGATGGCTCAGCAGGTAAGAGCACCCACTGCTCTTGCAGAAGACCCGGGTTCGATTCCCAGCACCCACCTGGCAGCTAAGAACCATCTTTAACTCCAGTTCCAGGGGAATCCGATGCCCTCTTCTGACCTCTGTGGCATTGCACAATACGGGTGCACAAACCTACATGCAGACAGTAGACTGATACACATAAAAAATTTAAAAAATTAAAAAGTTTAATTAAAAAAGGGAAAATTATAATTAATTAATTAATAAAAATAAATATCCCTTTTTTCTGCTTCCTCCATTCTGCTTCTGAGCCTTTTTCCCATTCTTTCCTGTTGATTGGATGAGTGTTCAGTTTCCTTTTTCATTTAATCTTGTGTTTTCTTTATTATTTCCACATCCTTTTGGAGTTTCCCAATCTTTTCTTGTAGCTCCTTGTTTCGCTCGTTGGTTTCCATTTTCATTTCAGTATGGGATCTTTTCAGTGTTTCCACTTCCTTCCAGAGTTTTTCATTATCTCCTTCTAGGTCCTTTCTGAGTTTTTCATTCTCTCTTCTTAGTTCTATGATTTCTTTGAATATATCTGTGATTGTTAATTTACAATCTGTATCCTGGGCTATCTCTACAGAGATCCCATTGTAGGAGTCCTCCACAGGCTCTGTAGAGTTTGGTGTGGGGATATTCTGGGCTTTTCTCATATTGTTTTTTTGTTGTTGTTGTTGTTGTGCTTTTGGTATGTCATTTACTTTTTGCCTGTATTCTGGTGTGAATCTCTAGTGCTCTTCACTGTGTTGGAGGATTGCTTTCCTTGATTCCTTCAGGTTCCTTCATTGTAGTCTCCTTATTTATGAAGTGTTGAATTGCTTAGCTTTCGGGCTTTCAATTTTGGTTATATGTTGGAAGGTATAGTTCACTCTTCCCTTTCTGTTCTGCAAGAACTGGGTGGGTAGCAGCCCAAATGACACCTTCTGAGCACTGTATGTCCTCTGCTGCCAGCCAGTTCTTCTGAGTTGGTTGTAGGACTTATTGGAACCTCCCTCTGGAGTTCCAGTTGGTGGGATGGGGGGGGGAGTTGTTTGCTTAGCCTGTGCCAGTACCCAGCACCCCAGCTCTCCGATGTGGCCCAGCAGCAGCCTCTATGCAACCCAGGCTAAAGTCTGTGTGCCTCACCTCCCAGGGGAATCTGCTTCCTGCTGGCCCACCTGCCTGCCAGCAGAGCTGGAACCAACACAAATGTCCCTCAACTGATGAGTGGATAGAGAAAATGTGGTACATCTACACAATGGACTTCTATGCAGCAGTAAAGAAACATGATATCGGGGCTGTAGAGATAGCCTAGTGGTTAAGAGCACCAACTGCTCTTGCAGAGGACCCGGGTTCCATCCCCAGGACCCACATGGTGGCTAAGAACCATCTGTAACTCCAATTCCAGGAGACTTCCAGTTCCAGGGGAATCCGAGACCCATTTCTGACCTCCGCGGCATTGCACGACATGGGTGCACAGACCTACGGGCAGACAATACACTCATACACATACAAAAATAAATTTTAAAATTTAAAGAAAAAAAATTTTAAAAAGAAACATGATATCATGAAATTTGCAGGTAAATGGATGGAACTAGAAGATATTATGTTAAGTGAAGTAACACAGTCCCAGAAAAATAAGCAATGAATGGTATCCCTCATCTGTGGATGCTAGCACCAAGTACCTAGTTCTAAGGCAAATTGAGCAACATTAATACTATATTTCTCACAATCTGAACACAATTCTGCTCTTATTTTATGAATCCCTAGACAGGTCCTAGAACTAACCTACCATTTTTTTCAGACTATGGATATTTAGTATATGATGGTGGACATGTATACATATTATAGTGTAACATGAAGTTAAAATGGAGAAAGGTGAATCAAGAAATATGACATGGAAATAACACACAGTTTGTTTTCCAGAGGATACAATTTTAGTATAGGTGTGATGTATCAGACTGGTGTAACTTAGCCTTTCTGGATACTTAATGACCACAATTAATACCCATACCAATTTGGCCAAGGGACCTAAGGGATAACTTTATTCCTTGCCCTCAGAGGTCAACTAGGTCTCAGGGGAATATGCATGGGGGCATCTCCTGAAATGTCCTGCAAATGTGAGTCACCAGTCTTCCTCTGCAGGAAGGTCTTGGATATCCACTAATGGGACTCCAGCCAGTGTCCACCCTATAAAGAGGAAAGTCTGCTCTTACTTCAAAAAGGGAAGCCTGGTCTAGCAAGACCTAACTGTGTCCTCGAGTGGATGGAACTGGTGGTTGAAAAACCAAAAGGAGCCAGCCCCCCCCCAAGAAAAAACCCAAGTGACCCTTGAGGACCAGATCCTCAACTGACCTTGAAGAAACAGAAACCTTGGTTAATCTGGGCTGACTGTGGTCTTAAGCATCCAAAGGGAAAGTATAACCAGAAATAATGATAAATAAGGTCTGAGAAATTGTATTTCAGATATAAAACTTGAGAATCTTTCAAACCTTCAATGCCAGATGGGGACTACTAATATATCCAGCTTGTAGACTAAGTGGCTACTGGGATTTCAGCCTCCTCAGAGTGTAGACTGCCATTGTTCGACTACCCATGCTATGTCAAGGAGGCCAATGCAAGAAGATCAAGACAGGACACACACTTGCTGGACCTCATTTGGGTGACCATGGTGGGGGAGGGACCCCAGTGTGGAGCACAGGGGCAGGATTGATGGTTGTTTGAGTTTGCCAAGGAGGAATCTTCAATCCTGAGCAGCTTCTGTCTGATTTAGAAAGTCTTTTCCTACACCTATGTCTTATAAGTTGGTGCCAAACTTTTCTTCTATCACCTTTAGAGTTTTGGGTTTCACATTGAAGTCTTTGATCCATTTGGAGTTGATTTTTGTACAGGGTGAAAGGTAGGGGTTTAATTTTATTTTTCTACAAGTGGTGATCCAGTTTTGCCAACACCATTTACTAAAGATGCTGTCTTTCCTCCACTGAGTCTTTTTGGCCCCCTTGTCAAATATGAGGTGGCTGAAATTGTATGTGCTCAAGTTTGGATCTTCAGTTTTGTTGCATTGGGTCACCGATCTTTTTGTGCCAGTACCAGGCTGTTTTTATGACTATAGCCCTGTAGCATAGTTTGATGTCTGGTATAGAAATCCCCCCTGTATTGCTCTTTTCACTCAGGTTTGCTTTGGCTATTTGGGAACTTTTTTTAATTTTCATTTCTTTAATTGATGCTTTGTGTATTTCATACATCATTTTCCAATTCAGTTCAGGCATACTTCCCTTTCCCTTCCCACCACCCCACCCCACCCCACCCCATCCCAGACCATGCATTCTGCCATAACTGTCCTGCATATTTCTCTCAGTTTTTTTTATTTTTTAACAATAAGTGATAATTTATGAGTACAGCATCCTTCATGTAAAACCAATTTACAAGCAGTTGTGTTGAAGGCAATAACAAAAATTTAGGATACATTAACAATCCGTGAAGGAATGTGGATCCCCTAGAGCCTCGGCACCCTCACTGCATGCCCCCATGGTCTGAATTTTGTCTGCTCACAGTGATCAGGGAATTAAATGTTTTTATAATATAGAAAGCCCAAAGCTGACCAAAAACACAGAATGGACAGCAAAAATAAATAAGATCAACTAATATTTAAAGAATGTATCCCTTCATAAACCATTTACTGAGTGGGAAAATATGAAGGACAATGAGAACATATATCTTCTAACACTAATATTGATAAAAAAGAAATTCCAAAACTATAGGTAGATGAAAAAGGAGATATAGATAAAAGGGGAAGAAAACAAAGACAAAGTTGTGCTCCCACTAAGCTGTGGCTGCCCGAGTTTGCTCCAGTGTGACAGTAACCTGTTACTATCACACGTGGGAAATAAATATGTGTGCCTATTATAGGAAATGAGATCATCATCAACAGAAAGACTGGCTCTCAAGAAGCAATTAGTCAGCCCTTGGAAAGGAACACTTGAGATTGAGGATCTTCCCACAGGAAGCCATCTCCCTTGGGAAGAATACATCATAGGTATTAGAGCAACATAGCTAAGAGCTGCTATGTGGTAAACAGCCAATCCCTCTCCAAGCATACCATCTCTGCAGAGTCTGGACTATCAGATGCCAATGATGTCATGCTCTCTGCACTGTCTGCATTTTGCTGCAGGGAAAGTACAAGATTGTGAATCTGAATTGCTAATTCCAGGAGGTGAATTCACAAGAGATAAAGTATAACATAGATCTTAGGCATGCCCTTTGGATCCTATTTGTTTCATATGCCTGAAGAAATGACAACCGCTCAAGTTACATGAGTGGATGCAAAGAGACACATCTTTACAAGTAAGAGAGCTGTGGAACTCAGGGAGGAGGGAGACAGGAGGCCAGGGAGGAATCCTGAGGGTGTGGAATGCCTGTGTTTATTAAGCAGAAGTTGGCCAGTGCGATCCAGGTTTTCAAGACAATAATCTGAATAAAATGACACCTGGAAAGGACTGGAAAGAGGCTTTGAGGGCCAGGGCTGATGGGCATTCAGCTCTTGGTTATTTTATCAGAATTTGGGACTTCCAAAGGGCAGACAACCAGCCACTAGGAAAGGAGCAGAGCAGTATAACAGCTGACCAAACAGGCAAACTCACTCCCACCTGGACTGAAAGTCACTGAGATGCTCCAGCACTTTGTCAACAAATACTTCCTCCTGTCTTCGTTCTCTCCATGTGACATTTGACATAGTCTGGATTCCTTAGAGAGAGGAATCACTCATAGCTCTTCCTCCAAAGATGACCTATCTAAAGGATTTAAGAAGCCTGAAATTCAAACGTGAGGCAAAAATGCTGAATCCAACCAATTTTGTGTAGTTGTCAAAGTAATCATTAAAGATATGGCAAGATGTGATCTAGAAAGTAGCTAGAAGCCCTCTTATAGAAAATGTCTGGGATGGCATCTTGCACTTACTTGAATAATGATGGTTTGCAATCCATTCGAATCTGAAACAGAGAGGCATGAAGGATCCTCATTAATAAAGAGGAGCCCAGAAAACAGATTAGCAAACTGACACCAGACTATAGGCAACAAAATCTTCAGACAGTTGTTTTAGAGGAAGGTTTTTGTGGAGGGGACACTCTTTTGACTTTCTGACAAGGGAAGTCAGTGCTCAGTGCTAGAAAGGGAATTGTCATGAAGGTTCTCCCTTCACCTCCAAAAAGACTCCAAACTTTTAATCTGTAATGAGACATGAGCCATGGAAGTGTTGTAGGAGTAAGAACTCTCCAGTCCAGATAGGTTGTCTTTCATCTCTTCTTTTCAATCCAGAGGACTCTTCCTGGGAATGTTTGATATATGTGACCTTCTGCATCTATTCCTAAGCCAAAAGAAGAAAAGCTTTCCTAAAAACAAAGGCAAGAATCTCAAAAAGTGTTAAAATAATATATGAAATTTTCTTATTTTTATTTCATGTCTCTGAGTATTTTGCCTGAATACATTCAAGTGCATCCATGTAGTGCAATGGCCATGGAGGCCAGAAGAAAGCATCATATCACCTGGAACTGGAGTTAAGGACGGTTGTTAGCCACCATATGGGTGCTAGGACCCAAGCCCAGATCCTCTGCAAGAGCAGCCAGTGCTCTTAAACACTGACCCATCTTGCTAGCTCCTTTCAGTATACTTATATAGACCAAGCTGGTATGGAGATTTTTTAATCAAACTGATCAATCATTAACCCAAATAGACAGCCATTTAGAGCTATTTAAACCATCAAAGTGTTTCTGAGTTCAAAAGCTTTGATGAACATTACAGATGGGACTTCACATTTGATATCTCCTTGCCTCTATGCATTTTAATAACTCAAAAGTGTTCAGGATAGCAGGAAAAAATCTTCCTACTTTTTCTCTCTCTCTCTCTACCTCTCTCCCTCTCTCTCATCTTCTTACTGTGATACCTAGTATTTTTGTATTTCACTCAAGACATTCACATGATTAAGAAATTTGACACAAACATTACAGATCAATTATATATGAATACTTAGACACAGATATATTAATTTTGTAACCTTATACACATTTCACCTAGTCTAATATGGAGTAATAACCTAGGACCTCAGTGTAAGTCTGTTCTCTGTGTGGTAGATGAGTAAGTTCTAACAAGTATATTTGACAAGAACTTTATGTACTCCCAATAATACGTGTGCTTGCTCATATATGTAGAAGGAACAACTGAGATTTTAGAAGCTTCTGCTTGCACTCAAATCATAAAGGCCACTCTAAGCTCAGTCTCAGGCTGACATGACACAAGGCAGGCAAGCACAAAATCCACAGTCTGTGAGCAGCTTGGAAAATGCAGCTTTTGCAGTGGTCTTTCAGGAAGCATTTGCTACCACCTGTCTTATTTGTTAAAATAGCTAAGACTGCCCTGACATCAGCATATTACTGGGAAGTGTCACAACCCCACACTTGCCCAAAATATCTGCTTCTTTGTAAAATACTGGCTGTTTAAATTTTGTACAATTACCTAAGAGACACATATACTTCTGTGCCAGAACTTTCAAATCCATCAATATGATTACTACCAAGGGATGACATGAAAAATCCTGTAAAACCTATATGTATTTTTGGGGCCTCAGTTTCTCTGGTGCAGCTTAGCCCATTAGCGGCCTGTGTATAATACAGAATAATTTCCTCCCCGTCCTGAGTATGGATTGAGTCTTCTCAATGGGCCAGATCAGCCTCCAGTTAGCACCTTCTCCAAGATGCTTATTGTGTAGGATCATGCCTTTGATTAAGAAAATTTTGAAAATGAAGATGATGCCCTTTTGCTCCCACATTTTTTAACCTTTCACATGATTGTTTTGGGGGGGTTACATTTTCAAAGACAGGACCCACATGCACATTGAGGGGGAAAAAGTGACCTAACTTCCCTGTGTATTTTTCTAGACGCAAGATCTTGTGTTCTTTTTATTAGAACTCATAGCATTACTTTTATTTTTTAATATATGGAAACTTTTTAGTGACTTCTTGAGGTTAAAAAAAAAGTAATCCACCTGGCGTGGTGGCACAAGACCAAAAAAAAAAAAAAAAAAAAAGTAATGCATTAACCTTACTCATTTAATATTCGGCAAAAATACAACCGAAGTATTTAACCTCATGTTTTGTGCATAAGGTATGATATTTTTATATATGAAGAATTAATGGCTTTTTGCCTTTTTGAAACAGTGTCTCCCTTTAGTCCCAGCTGTCCTGGAGTTCACTATGTAGACCAGGCGGCCCTTGAGCTCACAGAGATCCACCTGCCTCTGCCTCCTGAGAGCTGGGATTAAAGGTGTGTGCCACCACACCTGGCAATTAATGATAAGTACTCTTTCTTTTTCTTGATCTTTTTGAGACAGGGTCTCCCTGTAGCTCTGGCTGTCCTGAAACTCACTCTGTGGACCAGGCTGGCCTTGAAATCACAGAGATCCACCTGCCTCTGCCCTGCCAAGTGCTAGGATTAAAGGCGTGCACCACCACGCCCAGCCTTAAGTACTGTTTCTAACACAACTCTATATTTGTAAATTTATAATGTCAACTGGGCTTCAAAGAAAAAAAATTTCCCCTAAGAAAGTGGCCTGCATGCTAAGAAGAATCAGGAAATAAACTTAAAGTAGGGTGGGAAAAAAAAACAAATTCTGAAAGAGAAATATCACACAGTACAGAATTCAGAGTAGCATCAGGTGGAGCACTACCAAACTTGGCCAGCCCTAGGTGGTATGGGCTATTACTGACCTAATAGACTGATAGGGTTTAAGGAACACACAGTTCTCAAAAACAAAGGGGAATGAGCACCTAAGTATTAGGTAGTCTGTTTCAATGTCATTTCTTCCTCATTCACCATTTAGGAAACCATGAATACGTCAGAAGCCAGCACAGTGACAGAATTCATACTCCTGGGATTTCCCTGCTCCAGAGAAATTCAAGTCCTCCTCTTCATACTCTTCTCCATGTCCTACATCCTGACACTGATGGGAAATGGCGCCATTGTCTGTGCAGTGAAGGTGGACCACAGGCTCCACACCCCCATGTACTTCCTGCTGGCCAACTTCTCATTCCTGGAGATCTGCTACATCAACACCACTGTTCCAAATATGTTGGAAAACTTCCTGTCTGAAACCAAAACAATCTCTTTCACAGCCTGCTTCCTCCAATTCTATTTCTTCTTTTCTTTTGGTATCAGTGAGACAATCCTTTTGCCCCTGATGGCTTTTGACCGCTACTTGGCCATCTGTCGACCTCTCCACTATCCTACCATCATGAACAATCGCCTCTGCTTAAACCTGGTGGCCCTCTGCTGGGTGACAGCCTTCCTCTGCTACCCAGTCCCTATCTACTTCATCACTCAGCTTCCCTTTTGTGGCCCCAATACCATTGACCACTTTATCTGTGATCCTGGTCCTCTTCTGGTCCTGTCCTGCATGCCTGCTCCTGGAATAGAGTTAGCCTGTTCTTTATTAAACTCACTTATTATCTTCATTGCCTTTTTCTACATCCTAGCATCCTACACCCTCGTTCTCAGGGCAGTGTTTCGCATCCCTTCAGCAGCTGGCAGGCAGAAGGCCTTCTCCACCTGTGGTTCTCATCTGATTGTGGTGTCTCTGTTCTACGGAACCATAATGGTGATGTATATTAGCCCAAACTCTGGAAATCCAGCTGGGACACAAAAGATTGTAACTTTAATCTACTCCTCAGTGACTCCACTTGTCAACCCACTCATCTACAGTCTCCGGAACAAGGACATGAAGGCTGCCCTGAGAAAAATACTTATGCACACAAAAATTAGTCAGAATTAATGAGAGCTCACGAGTCGTGTCTCCACGTTGGATTCCCCATTTTCTAAATACAATTTATAATACTCTGTCAAAGAGCTACAGTGGGGAAAGGGAGGGCAGGGGGATGGAGGAACAGGGAAAAATAAACCAAAATAAACTAAGGCAGTGCCCAAGGAGATGGTTTACTTTGTAAGTGCTTTTGATTGAATAAAAAGGGAAAATTGGGGCTGGAAAGATGGCCTAGCAGTTAAGAGCACTGACTGCTCTTACCGAGGACCCGGGTTCAATCCCCAGCACCCACATGGCAGCTGAGAACCATCTGTAACTCCAATTCCATGAGAACTCCAGTTCCAGGGGAATCCAACACCCTCTTCTGACCTCTGTGGCATTGCCTGACATGGGTGCACAGACCTACATGCAGACAGTACATTCATACAAATTAATTAATTAATTATTTATTTTTTAAAAGGGAAAATTATAATTAATTAATTAATATAAATATTCCAGGGCTGGAGAGATGGCTCAGTGGTTAACAGAGCCAACCGCTCTTGCAGAGGCCCCAGGTTTGATTCCCAGCACCCACATGGCAGCTAAGAACTGCCTTTAAGCCAAGAGTAGTGGCACATGCCCTTAATGCTAGCACTTGAAAGGCAGAGGCAGGCAGAGCTCTGTGAATTCATGGCCAGCTTTGTCTACAGAGTGAGCTTCAGGCCAGATGGGACTATTGGGAGACCCTGTCTAAGAAAAAAATTTAAAAATTTAAAAAATATTAAAATTTAAAATATATTAAAAAATAAATAAATAAACATCCCAGCTAAGATGGAGTTACAGGGTCTTGATAACAATGATTTTTGTATACTGGAAACCAGATGGTACAGGTCATTGCTTTTTGGTTTTGTTTGTTTGTTTCTTTGCTTTTAAACTTTTAAAATAAACATGCAATGAAAGTGGAAGTAAAATGATCAGGGAAATGAAAAGCATTAACTGGAAAAAGAGGGACAGGAAGTGGGGCAGTAGACATGGGGGGGATATGTGGAAAGTACTTATATATGTGAAAGAAAATGGTCTCATTTAACTCTGGATACTTTTTAATTAAAATTATTTTTTAAGGAGCCCAAGTGAAGATAGGGCCATAGGAGACTGGCAGAATCAAGGGAGAAATGGGGAGATTTAAATGGGTAAGACAGGCAGATGACATGGAGGGAGAGGGGAGAGATAAATTATGCCTTGCTGGGGTCAAAACCCCGAGAGAATCATATCAGTCTAACAATCTACTGACAAATTACACATTCAATATCTCTACATGAATTTATGTGCAAAGATGAAGGCTACATATCAATAAATAGTACCAGATAGGAGAAAACTTCCTTCGAGTCATTGGCCAGGGTAGTCCAAGAGATTGCCAAGATTACACTGGCTATTGCCACAGCCCTTGATTGCTTCCCAGAACCTGAAGGTAAAACCTTATTGCTGAAGACAGGATATACTTCAGAGACCAGACATTGAGCAATGGAGCTGGAAGTCATCTCTCCTGAAGGCTATCTCTCATAGCTTTGGAGAGCACTATGCAAGCCACTAAGGGAGATCATCAATCAGTGGTCCAACATCAGCTTCACCAAATATCCACATCAATGACTAGCACAGCATAGTACATCAGTGCAATAGTGGAACTTTTTATATTGGGGTAACTTAATGCCTGACTGGACCTAAAGCCCAGTCCATGGGTGGTATATGTAAACATTCATGAAAAGTTCACTGCTTGACTTGTCTGGTTGAAGTCTGCTCTCCAGCTGACTATGGCTTTTGATAATTCCTTTTATAATATTAATCCTTATTTTTCTAACCTGCTTAACTTTTGGTTTTCTAGCAATTAGGATACTGCTTCAGCCTCGAGGAACAGAACTGAAATTTTTGCCTTCTGTATAAATGAGTCCTTTGTGAGAAATAATGACACTGTGTACCCAACTTAAAAATATGATACAGGGATAGAAGGTCAGTCAGGGGTGCACACTATCTTTGCTCTGCCACCAAGTCTGGTCTGTGCTGTGCAGGCTGGCAGCTGGCAGTCCACCTCGGCAGGTGCCATCCAATACTAGGACCATAGAGAGGAACTGCGGGCATGGATAGAAGGTCAGCCAGGGGCACACACTATGTGTGTGACCCCCAGGTGGGGTCCGGTGTGGACCAGAGGATGCAAACCCACCCCCCATCCCACTCAAGCCACTGATACTGAGGTGGAAAGTGTAAACTGCTGGTGCTGCCGTTTAAAGCTGTTGGGAGGATACAGCAGTGAGGCTGCATAGCCAAAACTGAGGAAGAAACCAACAGGAAGCAAACTGAGTGACCAACCAATCCACCATATTAACATTTGAGATTAGCAACAGAAGGCAAACAAATAAACAAAGGGGGAAAACAACAACAACAAAAATACACATGGCAAAAACACAACTGAAAAACAACAATATGGGAAAAGCTCAAAATAAATCCCCACCGAACTCAACCACTCCTGTAGAAGATCCCAATGACGAGATCTCCCTGGAAGGGAACCAAGATACTGACCTTAGAAGAACGAATGTAGACATATTCAAAGACTATAAAGAACAAATCAGAGAACTAAAGGGGGAGAATGAAAAACTCATGAAGGAACTAGAAGGAAAGAATGATAAACTCCAGAAAGAACTAAAAGGAGAGATTGATAAACTCAGAAAAGAACTAGAGGAAGAGAAATACAAACTCCGAAAAGAACTAAAGGGAGAGAATGACAAACTCCGGAAGGAAGTGGAATCATTGAAAAGATCCCAGGCTGAAAGGAAAAAAAGAAACTGACCAGCAAAGCAAGGAGCTACAAGAAAAGAATTAAAAGCTCCAAAAGTAAGTGGAAATACTGAAGAAATCACAGGATGAAATAAAAAAGGAAATTTAACATCATCCAATCAGCAGGAAAGGATGGGGAAAAGCTTTAGAAGCAGAAAAAAGAAAATCAGACCTACAGGACAGTATAGTTCAACTAGAAACCTCAAGTAAAGATTATGAAAAATTTTTTAAAACACAAGAGTGGAACAACCAGGAAATGTGGGACACCATGAAAAGACCAAATGTCCGCATCATAGAGATAGAGGAAGGAGAAGAATCCCAAGAGAACGGTATTGATCAGATCTTCAACAGAATAATAGAAGAAAGCTTCCCCAAACTGAAAAAGACAAACCCATAGAAATACAAGAAGCACATAGAACGCCAAATACACAAGACCAGAAAAGAAATTCCCCATGTCATATCATAGTTAAAACACTAGATGCTCAAAACAAGGACAAAATACTGAAAGCCACAAGAGAAAAACAACAAGTTACATATAAGGGGAAAGCCAGCAGAATCACACCTAACTTCTCACTGCAAACCATGAAATCCAGAAGAACATGGACCAAAGTATTCCCAGTACTAAATGACTTTAGATGCCAACCCAGATTACTATACCCAGCAAAAATGTCAATCATAGTTGAAGGAGAAAGAAAAATCTTTCAGGACATAAACAAAATGAAAGAACACATGTCAAAAAAAAACAACACCAGAAAATACTTGAAGCAATTCAAAGATCAGAGGAAAGGAGCAACTATCCTTAAGCAACCCAAGAGAGAAATTACCAAAAGCATAACAGTAAATAAATACCTAGACCAAGAATGCAAATGAAAAATAAGTTGAAAGGAAACAACCCCCATCTCTCAATAATAACCTTAAATATCAATGGTCTAAACTTCCCAATCAAAAGACATAGACTGAGGGCTGGAGAAATGGCCTAGCGGTTAAGAGCACTGACTGCTCTTGCAGAGGACCTGGGTTCGATCGCCCCCCACACCCACATGGCGGCCAAGAACCGTCCAAAAACTACCAATTCCAGGAGAACTCCATGTCCAGGGAATCCGACACCCTCTTCTGACCTCCGGCATGGCAACGACATGGGTGCACAAACTTGCATGCAGACAATACATTCATACACATACAGAAATAAATAAAATTAAAAAAATATTTTAAAAAAAAGACATAGACTGGGAGAATGGATTAGGAAACAGAATCCATCGATATGCTGCCTACAAGAAACCCATCTCACCCTCAAGGACAGACAATGCCTTAGAGTGAAAGGATGGAAAGAAATATTCCAAGCAAATGGTATCAAAAAGCAAGTAGGAGTGGCTATTTTAATATCAGACAAAATAGACCTCAGGGTAAAATTAATCAGAAAAGACAAAGAGGGCCATTATATCTTATCAATGGAACAATTAACCAAGAAGATCTCACAATCTTAAATATTTATGCACCAAACTCTGGTGCACCGAAATTTATAAACACAATCCTTCAGGACCTCAAGACACAGATTAATCCCAGTATGCTAATGGTGGGGGACTTCAGTACCCCACTGAGCTACCTGGATAGGTCAACTGGACAAAAAATAAACAGAGAGACATCAGAACTGAACAATACAATATACCAAATGGACCTCACAGATATCTACAGAATATTCCATCCAAACACCAGAGAATATACTTTCTACTCAGCACCCCATGGAACATTCTCCAAAATTGACCACATACTGGGACACAAAATAAACTTCAACAAATACAAAAGGATTGAAATTATTCCATGCATTCTATCAGACCACAGTGCAATAAAGCTCAATATTAACACCAGGGTAAGGCCTACTAACTATAAGAATACATGGAGACTAAACAACACAATACTGAACAATGAGTGTGTCAGAGAAGAAATAAAAAAATGAAATAAAAAACATTCCTGTAACTAAATGAAAATAACAATACAACACAACAAAACCTGTGGGATACATTAAAGTCAATCCTAAGAGGGAAATTTATACCCCTAGGTGCCCACATTAAAAAAAAAGAAAGAGAACAAGTAAACAATCTAACACTGCAGCTAAAAACACTTGAAAGACAACAACAAATGAACCCTAAACCCAATAGACAGGAAGAAATAACAAAAATCAGAACAGAAATCAATGAAATAGAAACAAAGAAAACAATACAAAAAAATCAATGAATCCAAAAGCTGGTTCTTTAAAAAGATAAACAAAATAGACAGATCTGTAGCCCAGTTAACCAAAAGAAAGAAAGAGCAACTCCAAATCAATAGCATTTGTGATGAAAGGGGAAACATCACAATAGATAAAGAAAAGATCCAGACAGTCATACAAGAATACTTCAAAAACCTATACTCTACTAAATTTGAAAACCTAAGAGAAATGGATGAATATCTGAAATCCTGGGATTTTCCAAAGCTTAACCAAGAAGAGATTGATGGCTTAAACAGACCCATAACACTTGAAATTGAAGACATAATAAAAAGCCTCCCAACTAAAAAAAGCCCATGCCAAGATGGCTTCACAGCAGAATTCTATAAAACATTTAAAGAGGCCTTACAACCATTACTACTCAAGCTTTTCAGAAGGATACAGACAGAGGGAAATATCCCAAAGTCCTTCTACGAAGCCAGCATCACTCTAATACCAAAACCAGGCAAAGACACAAACAAGAAAGAAAACTACAGACCCATATCATTGATGAACACAGATGCAAAAATTCTCAAGCAAATCGCATAGAGACCCACATCAAAAAGATCATCCATCATGACCAGGCTGGATTCATACCAGAGATGCAGGGATGGGTTCAACATACGTAAATCAATAAATATCATAAAACACATGAATGGACTTAAAGACAAAAAACACACAATCATTTCAATTGATGCAGAAAAAGCTTTTGACAAAATCCGGCATCTCTTCATGCTTAAAGTCTTAGAGGGAATTGGACTGGAGGGATCATTCCTCAATGTAATCAAAGCCATATACAAGAAACCCACAGCCAACATCATCCTAAATGGAGAAAAGTTGAAAGCATTCCCCTTAAAGGCAGGAACACAGCAAGGCTGTTCACTATTGCCACTCCTCTTCAATATAGTGCTCGAAATGCTTGCTAGGGCAATAAGGCAAGAAAGCAAAATTAGGGGCTGGAGAGATGGCCTAGCGGTTAAGAGCGCCGACCGCTCTTACAGAGGACCCGGGTTCAATCCCCAGCACCCACATGGCGGCCAAGAACCATCTGAAACTCCAATTCCAGGAGAACTCCAGTTCCAGGGGAATCCGATGCCCTCTTCTGTCCTCCACAGCATTGAACAACACGGGTGCACAGACTTGCATGCAGACAGTACATTCATACACATACAGAAATACATAAAATTTTTTAAAAAATTAAAAAAAAAAGAAAGCAAAATTAAAGGAGTACTAATTGGAAAAGAGGAAGTAAAACTATCCCTTTTTGCAGATGATATGATAGTTTACCTAAGGGATGCTAAAAACTCCACCAGAAAACTCTTAGAAACAATCAAAAGTTTCAGTAAAGTGGTGGGATACAAAATAAACCTAGAAAATTCAGTAGCCTTCCTTTACACCAAAAATAAGCAACTGGAGAAGGAATATAAGGAGACCTTCCCAATCACAATAGCCTCAAAAAAATAAAATACCTAGGAATGAACCTAACCAAAGACACCAAAGACCTCTACGACAAAAATTTTAAAACCCTGAAGGAGATTGAAAATGACATCAAAAGATAGAAAGACCTCCCATGCTCATGGATTGGAAAAATTAATATAGTAAAAATGTCCATTCTCCCCAAATTAATATACAGATTCAATGCAATCCCAATCAAAATCCCCATGAGTTTTTTTTTTTTTATATTTTTTGTTTTCATTTTTTTTATTTTATATTTAGTTGTATGGGTTAAATGTACTGTCTGCATGCAAGTTTGTTTTAATTCATGATGTCAGGAGGTAAGAGCGATGTGGGGCCAGAAGATTCCTGGCTTGGAGTTCCTGGAATTGGAGTTTCGCGGTGGTTATTTCGGCGCCTTTGGGTGCTGGGGATAGAACCCGGGTCCTCTGTAAGAGCGGTCAGCACTCTTAACAGCTAGGCCATCCTCTCACCCCCCCCCCAATGAGCAAGAAAAAAAAAAACCTTAAATTCATATGGAAAAACAAAGACCCGAAAAGCTAAAGCAACCCTGGAGTGACTGCAATACTGGGGGGACTATACAAGACTTCAAGCATATCACAGGCTATAGTCATAAAGCAGCTTGGTACTGGCAAAAAAAACAACAAACCATGATCAATGGAACAAATTGAAGATCCAATGAGCCTCTGTGGGGTCCCGCCACCGGGATTCTGGCGGGCCCACTTAATCCCGGACTACCCATGTGGAAAGCCCAAGCGAAAGGAACCACGTGTAGGCAGGTGGAGGTTCCAATGCAGAGAGAGAGTTTTATTCCAAATGTCTTGCTTAAATATCCATCATGACTCAATTCTCAGGGCCCAATGCTAAATCTTTTTGCACTACACCCCACCCCATGGATGTGTCCAGGGAGGTCCATTGGCCTAGAACTCACCCCCATGGGTGTGGCCAGGAGGTAGCATCAGCTTAGAGTCCAGCCCACCAAGTTTTCCCACACTCACTCACCTTTTATTTTATTTTTTTTTAATTTTTCTGAGAGGCAGGGGACCCATAGGTGAGGCTAACAACCCAAAGGAACCTAGAGTTTTAAATAGCAAGCTGCTCAAGCCTATTTTGAGTGCTAGGCAGTGGGGACAGTCAGACCTAAAACTTTTTTTCACACTAAGGCCAATTAATATCCAAAAATCCCAACAATGAAGTAAGCTGATTGTCAAGCATAACCATGAATGTAAGTAACTTCATGTAAAACCAATTAGCAAGTACTCGTTTATATTTCGAACAAACCCAAGGTTCCATAGTCCAATTGGAGAAGCTGTATGCACAAGCATGTTGATCAAATAAGAGTCCATATATCTGTGAGATCTCACCCCAAGCTTCTCCGCAGCCCTTACTTCTACCACTCCTCCTCTTCCCAATTTGTTCCCTAGGTTTTGAAAAGGGCACAAGTGGGTGAGAAGCAAAGCAGTCCGTTTTCGCTGGAGATGTCATTTTGGACTCTAGTCTGTTCAGGTTGTTCCCCTTCATGGATTGACAGCTTATCCGGGTACCTTTTTAATCCTACTAACAAGCACAAGCAATTAGATTACAGGCACTTAAAACATATTATTATGGCAAGCTAAACTGTGAGCACAGACACAGATGTTTGGATGGTATGCTAATCCACAAACTGTGGTTTTCTCTATAAAGGTGACAAGTTCTACTGTGGCTTATATCATCTCCTAACCACTAGAGGACGTAAGCTTGTGCATCAGCCATGAATTATTCCTCCAAGGAGAGAGCAAGTAGCCAATTAGATTTGGGATAAATATAGACACATGGCTGCCGTTGCACAATATCCCAGGCAGTTTAGGTGTAGCTAATACTGACAAGGAGCCTTGTCTGACTCAAAGAGACAATATTTTGCTTTATCTGCATAGTGGCTTTGGTAACCTCTCTCTGGCATTTCAGAGGCAACTGCACGTTTGCAGTGATGTCCAAAACTTTTTCATGCTTACACCAGGTCTTCAACAACAGGTGACTTACCACCTTTCTCCTTGCAGATATCCCATTTTTATAGGCAAAGGCCTTTATAATTTTGGGGGTGGATCCCCCAGCTAACATCTCCTTTGGCAGAATAACCATTGCTGATCAGAGCTCTCTGTTTATATACTTTGCTTAATTACACTGCTTATAAAGACTTTACTATTATATTTGGCTCTAATTTACAGTTAGGGAATGACTTATCATCCTTCATGTTCTCTTTTTCCTACAAAAGGGAGAGACAGGAAGGTTTCTCAGCATCTGGAAGGTAAACTTCATTAGACCACATATAAACAGTTATCCCAAAAGAATTTAGAGAGAAGCTCTGTGCTCAGGGCAATCTGAGGTTCCTTTTCTTTCATGTTCAGATGGGTCAGCTCTCTGCTGGAATTTCCAGTCCATCCTTGCACAGCCAAAAGTTGTACGTTTTTCAGGCATTTAAGTTGGTGCTTTTACCTGTGGAACATACAAATCCCTCCCATTGTTAGTTCAAGACCTCAAAATTGAAATTTTATCAAAAGTTTGGAATACAGAAGGAATATTATACCACCTCCTCTTTTTGTGTTTTTTTTTTTTTTTTTTTTTTGGAATTTTATGTTTTGATCTATAATGCCTAAGTTGTCCTACAAGTAAAGGAAAAATGTTACAAGGTGATACTGTATAACACAGAAAAATATAGAGAACCATTTGTTGCCTTAACCCCAAAGTTATTGTTGAAAAGTCAATACAATTATGCATAAAAACATTAACATTTTAGATTCCCAATAGTTCAAATGTATACCATTTTAACTATCTTATCCAAGCTCTTGGCCTTCTCAGGCCTGACATGAAAACCTGCTTTAAAGATTTTTCAATTTCTAGCTCTTAATAAAATTTCTTTTACAGTTCTTATACCCACCAGTTAATTAAAGAAGGCTAGATATGCCCCATGAGAATGTTATATATATATCTTGATTTTTTGTTTTGTTTTTTTGGTTTTTGTGGGAGCTTCTAGGAATCTTCCTTTTCGAACAGGTCCAACGCATTTCTGCTAAGGGAAAGGGACGCACAGTGCCCCTTTGTGGACAGTGTGGGACTGGCCATCATTGCATGAGGACAGTGGTCACTTCCGTGACCTGACCGGAGAGGTAATTCCTACTTGGGTCCTTAGCCTGGGACCACTAAACACGTATCCCACTTTTGGCCGAAGTTTTCACCTGCCCAAGCTCAGGACAGGAATTCACACCAGCTATTCAGGTTGTGGTCCCAAGGGAGCCTTTTCAAACCAACTGGTCCCCATAACACAGGCCTCAACACCAGCTACCCACTGGTCATCTCAACAATGCAGGTCCCCCTGCATGCACACAAAAATTAAAATAAGGCGCCATGGATCAGCAATGATGTTAATGGAATTCAATTTTTTATTTAAATTTTATACATTTTATTTTTATTCCCAAATACCCAAAACCTATTAACCTTTAATACAATGAAAACCTGTGCATCTTTGTTTTAGATTTCGAAAGAGGTGTAACCAGTAGATGGCAGTGTAGATTCATCATTATTTAAGATTTTTAATAGATAACCCATAACTTTGTTGAAATTGAATTATGTTTTGGCTGTTTAATATAAATTTGCGTCTTGAGAAGGAAAGGCCACTTTCCAACTCAGAGGCAATTTTTACTGGTATCATAGCTGTTAACATTATGATATACTTAGAACACAAGTACACACATCCATACACACGACTGTGTGCACACATACTACAACCATACAATACATACATACATTACGATACATACAAGGTTTATTAGTTGACCTGTAAGAAGAGAAAGCCAATTGTTTGATGTCCATAGAAAAACATGAACTTTATAATTGTTATAGGGTTTATTTTTACATATTAGAAGAAATGTCCTAGTAATGCATGAAACAGCTAAGATCCATATGCCACCTTAGGCCCATTTGCAACCACTATGTCTAAATTCTACCTATGCTATTCAAATCTAAAAATTGAGGATTTCCAAAAGTACACAGGCCTGTCCATTTGTCTTACTATAAGGACTTTGGAATGAATAATATATATATCCACAATTACAAAACATTTAATTATTATTATTATCAATAATTAGTATTAACATTATTAGTCACAACAATCATATGATAATGAATATATAAATATATAATATATTCATATAATTAATATATCACATGATAATTATTATAAATATATTAATATGAAATAAGTGATAATATATAGCCAACAACAATGAACAATTTACCATTAACTGAATTTTTATCAGTTATTATTAATTATATTTAATAACTATAACCATTAATACAATTACTAAATATATTAACAATAATCTATCATAAACTGAATTAATATGCAACTATAAACCCAATTAAAAATTGTTAACACTAAGCGTATAACAAACATTTTTTATGAATTGAATCTATTGTTTATAGTTAGCAAGTAGATTTAACCCATAGGATTATAGGAACTAAAAACAGGAACCCCCATTCACTCACCATACACACAGCTTGAAGATGGGCTTAAGAGAAACATAAACAGTTTTATTCAGAATTTTCTCATTTAAATTGAACCAAAAATATTATTACGTTGTTAAAGAGACTTTAGCAAATGGTCCTTGAAAAAGACTATATGGTAGCAAGTTTGTTTGTTAGAAACTTCAAGGCCTGTAAGTTCTCCTAGAAATCCATCATCTTTTTCCAAAGTGCTGAAATCAAAAGGATGTTACCAAATTCAAATTTGAGGGGCAGGATCAGATACCATGGGCTCAGTGGGGCACTTGGAATGCATGCACAGCAGGAGGCTTATGGGGCCAGGCCAGAGCTCAGACCACGGTGATCTAGAATTCTGTGAGAATAGATTTTAAGGTTAAACACATTTTTTTTTAATTTTATTTATTTCTGTATTGTAGGAATACTGTCCCTGCATGCAGGCTGTGCACCCTGTGTCGTGCAATGCCAACGGAGGTCAGAAGAGGGTCCTCGGATTCCTCCCGAACTGCTGGGTTCTCCTGGAATTGGAGTTTCAGACGGTTTTCGGCCGCCATGTGGGTGCTGGGGATCGAACCCGGGTCCTCCGCAAGAGCGGTCGGAGCTCTTAACCGCTAGGCCATCTCTCCAGCCCGGTTAAACACATTTAAAAGGAGCGAGATAAAATTAAATCAATCATATCAGGTTAAACACATTTAAAAGGAGCGAGATAAAATTAAATCAATCATATCAGGGTTAAGTAAAAATATTACACTTTAAGTTAAACATGCTGAAATGGATTTGAATTACTGTTAACTAAAATAAATCCCAACTTTGGATATACAAATAGCCGGAAGGTTTTAGGTAAGGAGTTAGATTTAGAGAAAACCCATAAGAAGACAAGAGAGCAGCACACTTTTGTCTAAAAACAGATTTTGTACACAAAATTTAAGTGAAAAATGACCAATGCTTGGAATTATCTGGAAGAGACTGTTCTTGAGGGAGGGTGGTTCTGTGAAAGGCAGTTCTGTGAAAGGCCTTAGTTTACAACATAACAAAGTGTGCTCAGTTCGAGCAGAGCTACCAGGAGAAAATTTACATATGAACAAGATTGGAACCGAACTTGAGGAGTCTGCAGCAGGAGTCTTTCTTTGGGGGGATGGGATTTAAAACCAGAAAGTTTTTCAAACCTGTAGAATTATGAAAAATTGTTTTAAGGCCAAACATAACTGCTAAGGCTTAATATTAAATTCAGCCTTGAGGTCACTGGCCTTTATAGCCTGTAGGAGTAACCATGCCGGGAGGCACATGCTTGGAAGACACTGGGTGTTCCCTCTGAACCAAATCAGAGGAAAACTCTCCATGTGTAAAAAGCCACATGCCCTCAGGCCACTGCTGTCCCATTCACCAAAACCAGCAGGAAAGACGGCTCCACCACAACAGATAGATATCAGGAGAGAGAGAAGAAAAAGAAGAAAAGGGCAAGATTTAGGGGTATGCATACCTAAGTTGTTAATGTTTCCTTCTGTCCCACGTTTGGACGCCATTTGTGGGGTCACCACCGGGATTCGTGGTGGGGCCCACTTAATCCCAGGACTACCCATGTGGAAAGCTCGCACAAGAAAGGAAACCACGTGTAGGCAAGTGGAGGTTCCAATGCAGAGAGAGAGTTTATTCCAACATGTCTGCTTAAATATCCATCATGACTCAATTCTCAGGGCCCAATGCTAAATCTTTTTGTCACTACACTCCACCCGATGGGTGTGACCAGGGAGGTACCATTGGCCTAGAACCCACCCCATGGGTGTAGCTAGGGAGGTACCATTGACCTAGATCCCATGGGTGTGGCCAGGGAGGTACCATCAGCTTAGAGTCCAGCCCACTCGAAGTTTTCCCACAGAGCTCATATAACTTCAGCCACCTCATATTTGACAAAGGGGCAAAAAAACCTCAATGGAGGAAAGATAGCATCTTCAGCAAATGGTGTTGGCAAAACAGGATCACCATTTGTAGAAGAACAAAATTAAAGCCTGCCTCTCACCCTGTACAAAAATCAACTCCAAATGGATCAAAGATCTCAACCTAAAACCTGAAACCCTGAAGGTAATAGAAGAAAAAGTCAGCAGCAACCTACAAGACATAGGTGTAGGAAAAGACTTTCTAAATCAAAAACAGCAGCTGCACAGGAAATAAGAACAATAGCTGACAAGTGAGACCTCATCAAACTCAAAAGTTTCTGTGCACCATAAGAAACAATCAAGGAAGTGAAGAGAAAACACACAGAGTGGGAGGAAACATTCACCACTGATACATCAAACAAAGCATTAGCATCCAGAATATATACGCTACTTAAAAAACAAAGAAGAAAACAAATGACCTACTCAAAAGATGGAGTAAAGAGCTGAACAGAGACTTCACCGGTAAGGAAGTAAAGATGGCTGAGAAACATCTTAAAATGTTTTCAAAATCATTAATAATTTGGGAAATGCAAATTAAAACTACACTAAGGTATCATCTTACTCCAATAAGACTAGCCAAGATCAAGAAAACAAAAGACACCAAATGCAGCAGAAGTTGTGGGGAAAGGGGAACACTCATCCGCATGCCGCTGCTGGTGAGGTAATGTAAACTGGTACAACCACTGGGAAAAGCAGTGTGGAGAAACCCTTAAAAAAACTCAAAATGAGCCTACCACTGTTAATCAGCCATACCATCTCTGGTATGTACCCAAGAGACATCATCCTACCCACAAAGATACATGCACAGCTATATTTATTGCATGCTCTCTCACAATGCAAAGAGCTCGGAACACAACGCCAAGATGCCACCTCAATGATGACTGGCTAAAAAAAAGGTGGTGATATATCTACAAAAGGGAGTTCTATGCAGCAGTAAAGAAAGATGACATCATGAGCTTTGCTGGTAGATGGGATGACACTCGATTAGCAGTTATACTTAGTGTTGAAGTAACACAGTGCGCAGAAAAAAAAAAAAAAAAAAGCAAATGCATTTCCCTCATTTGTGGTGCTCAACAAAACCATCCCCAGTTGGCAGGCAAACTCACTAACTTTATTATAGATAGTTCATTGGACCGAAAGCAACTGTGCTATGTACATTGTGCAATCATTTGTGGATGCAACACCAAATCCCCAGTTGGCAGGCAAACTGAATTTCTTATTATATTTCATGTTGACTGAAAGCAACGATGTGCTATACAATGTGAATCTTATAATGGGCTCTAGAATTGACCACACTTGATACTTAACATCCGGTAATAACCATATATAGATGGAAGATATGTAGTCACAGTCTAAAAAAAATGTAAGTGTATAAGTCTTTAATACTGGCCATTCAAATTTATACTGCTAAAATGTTGAATCTCTTGAATGCATGATGGGGGTGGGTGGGGTGGGGGGAATGTTATAATGGCTGGAAATGATCATGAAATAGAACACAAATCATCAAATAAAATTTATTTTTAAAAAATATATGATACAACTAGCAATTAGAATTTCTACAGAAACTGAGTCATGCACAGATTACCCAAGTAAAGAAAGGAATTTTGATTCCATGGTCAGGTTTAAACTAAAAAAGAGGACTGTAGGGCAGTGAGGCCATGGATTCTAGTGCTCTTACTCAAAGATTAGTGGCCTTTAGAAAATCACCTCAGCAGGAGGTGTCTAGAGAGAAACTGAGGAAAACAACAACCAGAATAAAAACAAGATATGAATCAAAACACCTCAGCCACAAAATGGCTTACAGGCTGAGGAACAAGGAACTAAAAGTAAGAAAAACTAGTTCCTAGTGCTGAAGCTTTAAAGCTCACTTTTTAATTCGTTCTAGCACCTATGTAACGCAAGGCAGAAAGAATGAAATCCTTAGAATTAAAAATTTAATATTAACTTCACTTTGATACAAAATTGCTAAATTGCTACCTGAGTGGGCTGTACCATTATTGTTTTTACTTATTTTTGATTCTATCAGTTTTTTTCATTCTTTTTTATTTTATTTTTAAAACTGTTTTTGTATGATATAAAATGAATTGCAGGTATGAATTATTTTGAAAAATATTTATATGGGGAAGTTGGGACTTTTTTTCTTATTGCTTAGGCCTTGCATAACCTGTATTGGTCAAGGGTATATAAAAATAAAACATCAGTAGCCAGGTGGTGGGGTGTGCATGCCTTCATAATCCTATGCATTGGGGGGCAGAAGACAGGTGATCTTTGTAGAGTTCAANTGTTAAGAATGATTGCAGGTATGAATTTTTTGAAAAATATTTATGGGGAAGTTGGGCCTTTTTTTTCATTATTAGCTTAGGCTTGCATAACCTGTATTGGTCATAGGGTATATAAAAATAAACATCAGTAGCCAGGTGTGGTGGTGCATGCCTTTAATCCTAGCACTTGGGAGGCAGAGACAGGTGGATCTTTGTAAGTTCAAGGTCAGCCTGGTCTACAGAGCACGTTGCAAGACAGCTGGGGCTACAGGGAGACCCCGTCTTGAAAAGACCAAAAAAATAAAATAAAATAAAATAAAACAAAATAAATAAAAATAAACATGTGGATCTGAGGCACAGAGAAAGAAGAGAAACAGAAGAAAGTAAAGAGAAAACAGAGAAGCAAAAGAAGCAAAAAACAGAAAGCAAAGAGAACAGAGACAGAGAGAGTTAGCAGAATGGCAAATCCAAAAAACCCTCTGCACAGAAGCAAAGAAGACAAATGTTCTCTGTAACCCTCAGATCACAAAAAGAAAAAGATTCTTGTGTCTTATCTGATTGATTTCTTCACCGCCTTTGTGACCACCCACAACAGAACCTGAACCTGCTGGAGCTGGACTGCAGAAAGATTTAATATCCAGGCACAAACACTCTGCAGTCTCTTACTCTCTAAAACTTAGACAAATGTGACTGTCTGTGTGCATTGCAATCTTGTATGGAAGAGGAAGCTTCACTGGTGAGAGTTGAGGGATGAATTAGTATTCTCTCTACCTCCTGTTCTACTATATTCTGTGAGTCTTAGGTGTAGAGGTTCCACTGTAGATGTGGCACTCGGGGTGGGCATCTCTCAGACATATCTTCTCTGTGTGTTACCAGTTGTGGAACTTTGTAATAGCCTTTACCTGAGGCAGAAAGAAGACTCTTGATAAATGGTTGAGCTGAATAGCTTTAGTGTCAACTTGACACACCTGGGCTGAGGGAGCCTCAACTGGGGAATCACCTCCAATGGACTGGCCTGTGCCCATATCTGTGGGGTATTTTCCTGATTGCTGAGTGATGTGGAAGGGAGCAGCCCACAGTGAGTGGTGCCACCCCTGGGAGGGTTGTTGCGTATTGTATTAGAAAGGTTAAGCATGGGCCAGGGGAGCAAGCTAGTAAGTAGCATTCCTCCACGGCCTGTGCTTCAGAGCCTGCCTCCAGGTTCCTGCCCTGAGTTTCTACCTTGGGCTCCCTAAGTGATGAACTGTGGCCCAGGAGATGTGAGCCAAATAACTTTCTTCCCCAAGCTGGTAATGTGTAGAGTCTCCTGCAAGGTTCTAGGGTTTAAAACTTGAAGGGATCATAGACAGAAGCTGGTACTGTGAGATACCTGGAAAGGCCACTGGTGAAAGGGAACCTCAGTTGAACTGAAGACCCCCAGGATTTAAGGGGTCATGGAGAGAATCTGAGACTTTGCATGCCAAGAAGCCAGAAGAACACATTGGTGAAGGTACAGCCTCAGTTTAGTGGAGAGCCCAGCTTTTTGAGATTCCAAAACCACTGGATGACCACCAAGGGCAGCAACAGGTGTGGAATGAAGCCAGCGTGGACCTGTATGATGAGCTGTATGTGTTGTGGGCTGCAGAGTCAAAGAAGTGGAGCTGCCAAAACCCTTTGGTGCCCAGAAGATTGTGGGTGAATCCCAGATGTCTAGCCTTCAGCTACTTTGCTTAGGTCTGTTGAATTCTTCCCTTTTGAACTAGGACAGTACTTACTTGGGATTTTATAAGAGCCCATAGTGATGAGACTTTTATAACAGACTGTGAACTTTTAAGTGTTTGCATTTCTTAAGGCTTTTAAAGTCACTGTTGTGATACTGATGTTAACATCCTATCTTGAGAACAAGAAATGGAAAGATTGTGATTTAATTGTGATGTATCGTGTGTCAAGTTGGCAAGGGATCAATTGTACTGGATAGCTTTAGTGTCAACTTGACACACCTGAATTGAGAGAACCTCAGTTGGGGAATTGCTTCCATCAGATCGCCCTGTGGCCATACATTGGGGTATTTTTTTTGATTGCTGAGTGATGTGGAAGGGGCTGGCCCACTATGCACAGTGAGACAACTGGGCAGGTTGTTGTGTATTGTATGAGAAAGCAGGCTGAAGCTGGGCATGGTGGCTCATGCCTTTAATCCTAGCACTTGGGAGGCAGAGGCAAGCTGATCTCTGTGAGTTCAAGGCAAGGCTGGTCCACATAGTGAGTTCCAGGCCAGCTGAGGCAACAGGCAGATCCTGCCTCAAAAAGACCAAAAAAAAAAAAAAGAAAGAAAGAAAGAAAGAAAGAAAGAAAGAAAGAAAGAAGAAAGAAAGAAAGAAAGAAAAAAGAGAGAGAAAGCAAGCTAAGCATGGGCCAAGGGAGCAAACCAGTAAGCAGCTTTCCTCCATGGCCTGTGTTTCCAATCCTGCCTCCAGGTTTCTGCCCTAACTTTCTACCTTGGGCTCCCTAAGTGATGAACTGTGGCCCAGAAGATGTGAGACAAATAAACCCTTTCTTGCCCAAGTTGGTTTGGGTCAAAGTGTTTTGTTACAGCAATTGAAAGCAAACTAGAACAATGGTATATGGTATAATTTTCTGCAAAGATAAGGATCTATATTTATCATGGAGTATGAAATTTCATTTCTCTAGAGATATGACAGAGACAGCATTTTCTCTGGGATTTATGACCTCTACAGCCATGTGTGTTTGGGTATATTTACAGGACCTCCCATGAGTTCCCTCTGACTGAGAAGGCTTTAAGTCCAATTATATAGTTGTTGACTGCCCTATTCGCCCTTAGCAGCTTTTGTAGATAGTATCCTCCAGAACTATGAGGGCTAGCATTCAGGAATAGTGGCTTCTGGGTCAGTTCAAGCTCCATTGCTCCAAGTCCTCTGTCCCAAGTATGTCCTGTTTTCAGCAATAGGGTCTTACCTTCAAGTTCTGGGAGGCAATCAAGGGCTCTGAAAATATCCTGTATTATTTGGGACTCTCTTGGACTACCATGACCAACAACTCCAAGGGAAGTTTCTTCTATCTGACATTGTTTCTTGTTATGTAGCCTTCAGGTATACACATGCATTCATGGTCAGATGTTGTGTGTCCATTTTTCAAGGGGAATTGAGCTGATACTGCTTTTATGCCACCTAAGCTTTATTTACCTCTTCTCTCTTCTGTCTATACTTCCTTCTCCCTCCCCAGTGTAAGTACCAGTACCCCATTTTCCCCTTGATAATATGTGTCTCATATTATCCTGCTCTCTTGAGTGCCTTCTTCTTTACCCCCATGGTTCCTTTTATATCCTCCCCTCCTCCCTTCCCAGTTGAATACCACTATTTTCCTCTGTAATTATCTGTTTCCTGTTGTCCCCCTTTTGAGGTTCTTTCTTTTCTTTTACCTGTGTATCCTTTCCATTTTCCTGGCTTGTGCTGTTACACCAGGATATAACAACAACTTTGAGATTAACGTATACAAATGTTCTCTATAATTTTTGTGTTGTACAGTATCATCTTGTAACATTTTTGTTTACCTGTAGGATAATTTAACTAAAGGAATTAAGTTTGCTTCTCAAATTAACAACATACAGTCAATGATAAACAGCTTGGGTAAATTTAATGAAAATTTACACCTTGATTCCTGCCTATAGGTATGCGTAATACAACTGCCTTTTTGAAAATCGTGGGTTAAAAAATAAAAACCTAAATTAAAAAAGGGGGGATACAGTTATATATTAAACCTTTTGCCAAATTTTTCAATTTAAATCTTAAAACTAACTATGGGAAAAGATTTGCATGTTCCCACAGGTCAAAGCATCACCAACTTAGTGGCTGAGAAAGAAAAGATACAGCTTTGCATTGTGCAGGATGTACAAAGAAATACCAACAGAGAAGTTGGCCCAGCTAAACATTAAAATGAAGAAAAGCCTAAGACTGCTACAGGCATCAAACATCTCTGTGGATCCTATTTGTAACAACTGTTTATAATGTGTCCTAATGAACTTTACCTTCCAGGTGCCGCAAAGTTTTAATATGAGAGACTTTCTTACCTCCTTTTCATAGAACAAAGAAAAACATGATGGTAATGAAGTCATTCCCTAACTGTAAATTAAAGCTGACTGTTATAGAGGTAATCTCTTATAAAACCAGTATAACTGCTTTCTTTAATTGACTGATAGACATAGGAACTGTGAAAGGTTAATTCTCTATTCAGAACCAAATATAATACTAAAGTCTTTATAAGCTGTGTAATTAAGCAAAATATATTAATACAGGAGAGCTTGGATATCAGCAACGGATTTTTCTTCCAAGGAGATGTTGGCTAGGGGATCCAAGCCCTCCCAAAAAAGGTAAAGGCTTTTGCCTGTAAACTGAGATACCTTCAAGAAGAGAGGCAGTAAGGCCCTGCTGTATAAGACCTGGTGTAAGCACGGGAATGATGTATTGAGACCACACTTGCAAGTGTACAGTTTTTCTCTAGAATGCCAGAGAGTGTTGCCAAAGGCCACTAAATCAATAAATCAAATATTGGTCTCCTTGAGTCAAGCAAGACTCCTCCGTCAGCATCAGCTACACCTCACCTTCCTGGAAATACTGTGCAGCAGTGGAAGCCATATATCCCAAATGTAATTGGCTATTAGCTCTCTCCTTAGAGGAATAATTCATGACTGGATGCCACAAACGTACATCCTCTAATGGTTAGGATATGTTATAAGCCACAGTAAGACCTTGTCATCTTTTACAGAAAAGCTATAGTTCATGGATTAGCATACCATCCAAACATGTGTCTATACCAACGTAACCTACCATAATAATTAGTACTGTTTAAATGCCTGTATATCTAATTGCTTGTGCTTCATTAGTAGGGTTGAAAGGTTATTCCTGGATAAACTGCTAACCCATAAAAGGAAACAGCCTGAACTTATCAGAGTCCAAAACAACAGCTCCAGAGAAAGTAGACTGTTTTGCTTCTCGCCCACTTGTGCCCCTTTTCCAAAGCCTAGGGAATAATCTGTGGAAGAGGGGGCATGGTAGTATGTAAGGGCTGCAATTGGGGTGAATTGTGAAACTACAGCAATATAGACTGGACTCTTATTTGATCAACATGCTTGTACATACAAGCCCCTCCAGCTGGACAATGGGGACCTTGGGCTGTATAAGTTTGGGCATAGCTGCTTGTAAGTTGGTTTTACATGAAGAATGCTTGTATTCGTTACTTATTACTTATTATTTTAAAAAAGAGCTGAAATAAAAAGAAAAGAAAAATAAATAAATAAATAAATAAATACAATGGTTGAGAAGGGGAAAAATTATAGCCCTTAGTCCTCACGATAAAAAAAACAGAAAAGGGAAGCTTGGGGCATGGTGGTGCATGCTTTATCCTGGCACTTGCAAGGCAGAGGCAGGTGGATCTTTATGAGTTATAAGGCCAGCCCTGGTCCACTAGAGTGAGTTCCCAGGACAGAGGGGCTACAGGGAGATCCGCAAAAAAGCCGAAAAAAAAAAAAAAAAACAGAAAGGGAAAAAAAAGATCTAACACTGCAGCTAAAAACACTTGAGGACAACAACAAATGAACCCTAAACCTAGTAAGACAGGAAGAAATAAACCAAAATCAGAGCAGAAAATCAATTAAATAAACAAAGAAAAAAATACATAGAACACGATCTAAAAACGGTTCTTTGAAAAGATAAACAAATAGGACATCTAGACAGTTACACCAAAAAAAAAAAAAAAAAAGCAACTCCAAATCATTAGTATTTGTGATGAAAAACGAAACATCACAAGACAAAGTAAAGATCCAGAAATCACTACAGAATACTTCAAACACCTATACTCTCCACAAATTTGAAAAACCAAGAGAAAAATGGATGAATATTTGAATCCTGGGAACCAACAAAGCTTAACCAGGAAGATACAGTGTAAACAGACCCATAATATTTGAGGAAATTGAAGGAGTAATAAAAAAATCTCCCAACTAAAAAAAATTCCTGGGCCCAGATTGATTCACAGCAGAATTCTAGAAAACATTTAAACTGGTCCCGATGGGGCTGGAGGAGATGGCTTAAAGCGGGTTGAAAAAGAGCGACGACCGTCTTGCAGAGGACCCGGGTTCGATCCCCAGCACCCACATGGCGGCCGAGAACCGTCTGAAACTCCAATTCCAGGAGAACTCCAGTTCCAGGGGAATCCGAGACCCTCTTCTGACCTCCGCGGCGTTGCACGTCACGGGTGCACAAACTTGCATGCAGACAACACATTCATACACATACGGAAATAAATAAAAATTAAAAAAAAAATAAACTGGTCCTACAACCATTACTACTCAATCTGCTCAGAAGTATACAAACAGAGGGAATTCTCCCAAATTCTTTCTATGAAGCCAGCATCACTATAATACCAAAACCAGGCAAAGGTACAAGCAAAAAAGAAAGCAATATACCCATCTCACTAATGAACATAGATGCAAAAATTCTCAACAAAAAACTTGCAAATCACATACAGACCCACATCAAAAAGATCATCCATCCTGATCAAGTTGGATTCATACCAGAGATGCAGGGATGGTTCAACATACGTAAATCAATAAATATCATAAGACACATAAATGGACTGAAAGACAAAAAAAAAAACACATGATCACCTCAATTGATGCAGAAAAAGCCTTTGACAATATCCAGCATCCCTTCAAGTCCTAGAGGTAATCAGGCTGAAGGGAACATTCCTCAACATGATCAAAGCCATATATAGCAAACCCACTGCCAACATAATCCTAAATGGAGAAAATTTTGAACCATTTCCCTTAAAGGTGAGAACCCAGCAAGGCTGCCCTTTATTGACACTCCTCTTCAACATAGTGCTTGAAACACTTGCTAGGGCAATAAGACAAGAGAAGGAAACTAAAGGAGTACTAATCAGAAAAGAAGTTAAGCTATCTCTTTTCGCAGATGATATGATAGTTTAACTAAGGGATGCTAAAAACTCCACCAGAGAAATCTAGAAATGATTAAGAGTTTCAGTAAAGTGGCGGGATACAAAATTAACCTGGGAAAAGCAGTAGCCTTTACACCAACAACAAACAAGTGGAGAAGGAATATAAGAAGACCTACCCACTCACAATAGCCTCAAAAATAATAAAATACCTAGGAACAAACCTAACCAAAAAATCCAAAGACCTCTACAACAAAAATTTTAAACTCCTGAAGAATGAGATTGAAAATTGACATCAAAAGATGGAAAGATCTCCCATGCTCATGGATTGGAAAAATTAATATAGTAAAAATGTCCATTTTACCCAAGTTGATATACAGATTCAACACAATCCCAATCAAAATCCCCATGAGCTTCATCACAGACTTGGAAAAAAATCCTTAAATTCATATGGAAAAACAAAAGACCCCAAATAGATAAAGCAACCCTGAGTGAAAAATGCAATACAGGGGGAATTGCTCTACCAGACTTCAAGCTATATTACAGGGCTATAGTCATAAAGACAGCCTGGTACTGGCACAAAAACAGACCCATTGACGAATGGAACAAAATTGAAGAGCCAAAACGAGCTCATACAATTTCAGCCACCTCATATTTGACAAAGGGGCAAAAAAAAAAAAAAACCTCAATAGAGGGAGGATAGCATCTTCAGCAAATGGTGTTGGCAAAACTGGATCACCATTTGTAGAACAAAATTAATCTCCTACCTCTCACCCCATACAAAAATAAAATCCAAGTGGATCAAAGATCTCAACATGAAACCAAAACCCTGAAGGTGATAGAAAAAGTTGGCAACAACTTACAAGACATAGGCATAGGAAAAGACTTTCTAAATCAGACAGCAGCTGCAGAGGAAATAAGGTCAACAGTTGACAAACGGGATGTCATCAAACTCAAAAGCTTCTGTACATTGAAAGAAACAAAGAAGTGAAGAGAAAACCCACAGAGTGGGAGGAAATCTTCACCAATGATTCATCTGAGAGAGCATTAACATCATGAATATATAGACTACTCAAAAAACAAAGAAGTAAGAAAACAAATGACCTACTCAAAAGAGGGAGTAAAGAGCTGAACAGAGACTTCAGCAGTGAAGAAGTAAAGATGGCTGAGAAACATCTTACAAAGTGTTCAACATCCTTAATAATTAAGGAAATACAAATTAAAACCACTCTCAGATATCGTCTCACTCTGATACGACTGGCTAAGATCAAGACCACAAAAGACACTGAATGCTAGACAGGTTGTGGAGAAAGGGGAATACTCATCCACTGCCGGTGGGAATGTAAACTTGTACAACCACTATGGAAAGCAGTGTGGAAAACCCTCGGAAGACTTGGAATGAACTGGCCACCTGACCCAGCCATACCACTCCTGGGCATGTACCCACAAGACTCATCTTACTGCAGAGATACGTGCACATCCATGTTTATTGCAGCTCTCGTCACAATAGTGAAGAGCTGTAACCAACCCAAGTGCCCCTCAACTGATGAGTGGATGACAAAAATGTGGTACATCTACACAATGGAGTACTACTCAGTGGTAAAGAAAGATGACATCACCAGGCATGGTGGCGCACACCTTTAATCCTAGCACTTGGGAGGCAGAGCCATGAGGATCTTTGTGAGTTCAAGGCCAGCCTGGTCTACAGAGTGAGTTCCAGGACAGCTGGGGCTACAGGGAGACCCTGTCTCGAAAAGACCAAAAAAAAAAAAAAATGAAAGAAAGAAAGATGACATCATGAACTTTGCAGGGAAATAGATGGAACTCGAAGCCATTATGCTAAGTGAAGTAACACAGTCCCAGAAAAACAAGCAGCAAATGGTCTCCCTCATTTGCGGATGCTAGCACCAAATCCCCAGATAAAAGCAAGACGAACATTATTGTTATATTTCTGTTTATCTGAAAGCAGCTTTGTTGTTAAATGTAAATCTCTTAATGGGCTCTAGAATCGATCCACCACTTACTTTCAGACTCTGTAATTACTGTATATGAGTGGGAAGTGTGTGTTCATAATTTAAATTAATATAAAATTAAAGGAGGAAAATGTGAATTCCTAAACATAAAAAAGACTGAGAGAAAGATGCAGGACAGTTATGGCAGAGGGCATGATCTGGGGTGGGGTGGGGGGAAGGGAAAGGGGAATATGTCTGTACTAAACTGAGAAATGATGTCTGAAATACACAGAACATTAATAAAAGCATTATAAAAAAAGAATGGATGAGCTCTGATGGGGTGGGGGCATGGAAGGAGGAATGGATCTAAATTTGATTAAGAAATTTTGTATGAAATGCACAAAACTTCAATAAAAAATACACAGAAAAAAAAACACAGAAAAAAAGAAAACTAAAAGATCTTACTAGTCCTTGGACTCCTCATTCAATCAAATTGTAAGTTCACCTAAACACATAGCTTTAATCTTGAATTATGTTCCCTATTTCTCCTCATAACCCTTCCTTTCCCGAGCCCATACCACTACACATGTACTTATGCTGTGAAAATGTCATTTCTGGAAGTAACAAGCTTGGAGACCAGTTGAACACACAAAAAAATTATCCACAGTATATGTCGCAAAACAACATGTGGGCTTGGGTTGATAACATCGTCTCAGGATTTGTAGGCTATGTTGGGTCAGTAGGGTTTGGACAAGACAAATTTCTGCCACACCAATTCCAGCATCGTCTGTGTGAGCAATGACAAAAGTCATAATAATGGACGAGGAGATATGTGCCTCACGAGGCTAGGCTCCCTGGTGGTCCCTGGCAGAGTACTCGGCCTCAGCTTCCAAGATCACGACACACTACAAAGATGTTATGCTTTATGAGTGTTGGACTTTGTACACTGTCTTTTGACTCTCTTCCTGAGCTCAGCACAACCTCAGTCCCAGACAAGAAACAGTTAAATGTGTCTGGAAATAAATCAGGCGAACAGAAGCCTCATGAACCTAAGTAAAATCAGACAGAGATACAGCATTTAAAGGCTCCTTTGTCCTAGAAGTCCCCACAAAGCTATTATAAACATTACACTGAGTGAGATCATAGGTTAGTTACAAATAATAAAAGTGTTCTTCCAGATTTAATAAAAATAAAGACTTGGTCCTTTAAGCAGGAAGCTACATCTAATAAAATCAGTAAGATAAAGTTTAGTTACAGTTATGCATATTAAAGTGTAACACTTAGTTAAGAGACACATGGCGGGTTTTCTCCTTTAAGAAAATAGAGCTAATTAAAAGGCCTTTTCAGGCTTCTGGCTTGAATCACAACCTGGAGATAACTAGGGGCCTTGGAAAAATTCTAGCCCCAGGAAGGATGAGAAACATCGAATTGGAATTTCAAAAGGAACAAAAACTGTTTATGGCTTGTGATTTTAAGACTGCTGTTTTATTGCTTATCTCCCCTACCAAGACAGTGTGAGCAGTATACTTTGAGTAAACTTCCATTGATATGTAAATTTTATCTGACTCACTGTCCTTGTAAACCCAGGTGTGAATTCCTCTGGCAATAAGCCTTTTGTTCTCCAGGAGGTGCAAATCCTCTGCTTGCCACCTCAGCCCTTCCCCCTCTGCTTGCTCTCTCAGCCAGCTTCTTCTGCTTGTGATATAAAAACTTGACTTGATCCCAGTAAAGACACACTAGATTCAAGACCACTCTGGTGTCATGTCCATTTTATTTTATTTCGCCTAAACTGTGCCCTCCGGTACATGATTACCCGCAGGTGGAAAAAATCCGGCTGGGTTGGTCTGCGGCAAATTTCTTTCCTTGTAAGACAAAGTTTCTCATTCCTTTTCCATATCATGCTTCAATAAATGCAAAGCCAATCCATTTTTCAAAGTACAGTTCCAAGAAACACCAGAGAGAGTGAGAGTAAATCGAGTTTACTCTTGGTTGGCAACCACACTGTTGAGATTTCATGAGTGCGTCTTCCTTGATAATTCTGGTAGACACTGTCTAGTAGGAGGCATTCTTGTCCTCTGGCTCCTACAGTCTTTCCGCCCCCTCTTCCATCATGTTCCCCGAGCCTTAGGTGTAGAGGAAGGCTGCACTATAGATGTGTCAGCTGGGGCTGAGCTCCCCACAGTCATATTTTCTCTGCATTTTGACCACTTGTAGATCTCTGTAATAGTCTCCATCTGCTGCAAAAAGTTTCTTTGATGAGGGGTGGGAGCTACATTTATCTGTGGGAATAAAGGCAAATACTTAGAACACACTCAGAAATTATATTGCTGTACACAAATGGCAGTAGTAGATTCTCCTCTAGTGTCTATGACCTCTTCAGCCATGAGCATTTGGTTAGATTTACAGTACTAGGCATGAAGTCCATCCTACTGACTGGGTCTTACATGTAATCAGATAGCTGTTGGTTACTCCCAAAATAAAAGTGCCACTACTGCCTCATTAGGGATATCTTGCTGGGCCAGGCATTGTTGTGGTTTGTAGGCTTTATTGTTGGGTATTGTTACTTTTTTCTCTTGACAGCTTGCATAGAACCTCTAAATACTGTGTGCTCACATAGAACCTCTAAACACTGTGTGGTCTTCAGGGAGGAGAGTTCCAGGTCAGTTCCAACTCTATTCTCCAAGTTTGATGTGCCAAGTGTTTATTATCTTCTACAATAGAGTCTTACTTCTGAGTTCTGGAAGGCAAACACGATTAACCTACACTGTGATGGGAGTCTCTTTGACTACCCTGCCTGACCAACAACATAAAGGGGAGCTTCCCATGCTTGACACTGTAGTTTTTGTTAGATAGTGCCTGATTCTTGGCAGGAGCATTTGCACCTTGTGTAGGGTAACTCCATTTAGAACACATACACACATACATATTGTCTAAGGGTTCTGTGCTTATAGAATAATGTTCCCTGGGTGCTTTTTCAAACATCTTTAGTGTTATTATTCTCTCCATCCTCCCTCTCTATATATTACCCTCCATCTTCCCTCCCTAGATAAGACCTCTCAGATTTCCCAACACCACCTTGATAGCACCTGTAACCTGCTACCCCATTCTCTAGAGCTCCTTCTGCCCACCTCTAACCATGGTCATGTTCTACTATCCTGGATTCTGCAGTCACTTCAAGATACATACTCACATGTAAAACTTTGGAGCTAAGATCCACAAATAAGAGAGAACATGCAGTGTTTGTCTTTCTCAGTCTGGGTTATCTCCCTCCCATAATGTTTTCCAGTTCCATCCATTTATGTGCAAAACTTATTTTCTCATTTTTCTTTATATCTGAGTAGAATTCCATTATGTATATGTACATTTTCATTATCCACTCATCCACTGAAGGACATCAGGTTGTTTCCATTTCCTAGCTATTGTGAAAAGAGAAGCAATGAACATGGCTGATCAAGTATCTCTGTGGTCCTGTGGGTGCAGCCTGGGGAGTGCCAAGGAGTGCTATAGCTGGGCCATATTGCAAGAGCTTATTAAGAAGTCTCCCCTCTGATTTCCACAGTGGCTGCACCAGTTTACAATCCCACCAGCACTGAATGAGGGCTCCCCTTTCCCCACATGTTTGTCAGCTTGGCAGCTTTCCTGAGCATTGTCATTCTGACTAGGGTGAGATGAAATATCAAAGTGGTTGTAATATACCTTTCCCTGGTTGCTAAGTATGTTGAATGCTTTTTAGGATATTTATTAGCCATTTCTATTTCTTCTTTTGAGAGCCCTCTGTTCAGATCGGTAACCCATTTTTTAATTTGGTCATATGTTTTCTTGATTCTTTGTTTCTTTAGTTCTTCATATAATCTGGAAATTACACTTCTATCTCCTGTAAGCTAGCAAAGATTCTCTCCCACTCTGTGGGCTTCCTCTTCACTCAACTGATTCTTTCCTATACAGAAGACTTTCAGTTTAATGAGTCCCATTTGTCAAATGAGCTTCATTTCTAAGCTAATGAAGTCCTATTCCGAAAGCCTTTTTCTGTGCCTTTAACTAGTAGAGTACTTCCTGTGATTTCTCCCAGAAATTTCAGCATTTCAGGTTTCACATTATCTTTGATCCATTGGGAATTGGTTTTTTGTGCAGGGGGACAAATATGAGTTCAATTTCATTCTTCTACATGTAGATACCCAATTTTCCAAGAAACATTTGTTAAAAATTATGTTTTTTTTCCTGTACTCTTATAATGTGAATGCCTTAATGGGCTCTAGAATTACCTACCACTTATTTTCAGACTTTGTAACTTTGGTATATGGGTGGAAGGTATGTATGCATATTTAAGGGTAATATAAAATTAAAAGGGAAAATGTGAATCCTGAAATATGATTTGGAAATAACATAAGGTTTATTTTCAGAAAACATGATTTTAATATACTTGTGACATATTATATATATATATATACATATATATATGTCTGTGTGTGTGCACATATTGAAACAATATGGATTGGAGGGAACAACAACAAAAGAACTGTGACAGGGAACTGACTAGAGCAGTAAAGTTCTCCCCCACCCCCCCAAAAAATAATCCTCTGCTTTGAAATTTTTTGAAAAGACTCAGAAGGTGATACAAGACATGTAAGGCAGACTACATGAACTCAGGAGGGGTGGGGGCATGGAGGGGTAAATGAGTCTGGATTGGACTGAGAAGTAATATAAAAAATGGACCAAACCTCAATAAAAATATTTTTAAAATCATGTCTTTACATCAGTATGTACTTTTGAAATTTTCATTAAGTATAGGATGACTGTCACTTAGAACACTCATTTTTCAGGTCTTCTATTTGGTTCCATTGATCTACATGTCTATTTTTGAATCAGTACCATGCTGTTTTGAATACTATAACTCTATGATATAGTTTGAAATCTGCCATAATAAGCCATCAGGCATTCTTCTTTGTGTTCAGCATTCCTTTGGCTACCTGGGGTCTTTTGTATTTCCATATGAATTTTAGGAGTTGTTCATCTATTTCTGTGAAGAGCATAATGGGGATTTTTATTGGAATTGCATTGAATATGTAAATTGGCTTTGGTAGAATGGTCGTTTTCATGCTATTAATTCTACCAATCCATAACCAATATTCTAGTGTCTTCCTCAATCTCTTTCTTCACATTGGTTATGTTTATTCCTAGATTGTTTTCTGCTGTGTCAATAAGAGGGTTTCCATTAGATCTTTTCCAGCATGCTTTCATTGGTACAGGAGGCAAATTCTCTTGCTATGAACTAAAGATGGAACTGACCATCCTCCTGCATCAGCCTCCTGTGTGCTGAGATCATAAGCATGAGTCACCATGCCAATTCAATCAGGGCAATGTTGCAGACATTAACAAAAATTTAGGATACACTAACAATCCGTGAAGGAATGTGGATCCCCTAGAGCCTCGGCACCCTCACTGCATGCCCCCATGGTCTGAGTTTTATCTGCTCACAGTGATCAGGGAATTAAATGCTTTTATCATATAAGAAGACCAAAGCTAACCAAGAAGACAGAACAGAGAGCAAAAATAAATAAGATCAACTAATATTTAAAGAATGTATCCCTTCATAAACCATTTACTGAGAGGGAAAATATGAAGAACAATGAGAACATATATGTTCTAACACTAATATTGATAAAAAAGAAATTCCAAAACTACAGGTAGATGAAAAAGGGATATAGATAGAAGGGGAAGAAACAAAGACAAAGTTGTGCTCCCACTAAGCTGTAGCTGCCCGAGTTTGCTCCAATGCAACAGTAACCTGTTACTATCACACGTGGGAAAAAAATATGTGTGCCAATTATGGGGGATGAGATCATCATCAACGGAAAGACTGACTCTCAAAAAGCAATTAGTCATCCCTTGGAAAGGAACACTTGAGATTGAGGATCTTCCCACAGGAAGCCATCTCCCTTGGGAAGAATGCATCATAGGTATTAGAGCAACATAGCTAAGAGCTGCTATGTGGTAAACAGCCAATCCCTCTCCAAGCCATACCATTTCTGCAGAGTCTGGACTATCAGATGCCAACGATGTCATGCTCTCTGCACTGTCTGCATTTTGCTGCAGGGAAAGTACAAGATTGTGAGTCTGAATTGCTAATTCCAGGAGGTGAATTCACAAGAGATAAAGTATAACATAGATCTTAGGCATGCCCTTTGGATCCTATTTGTTTCATATGCCTGAAGAAATGACAGCCGCTCAAGTTATATGAGTGGATGCAAAGAGACACATCTTTACAAGTAAGAGAGCTGTGGAACTCAGGGAGGAGGGAGACAGGAGGCTAGGGAGGAATCCTGAGGGTGTGGAATGCCTGTGTTTATTAAGCAGAAGTTGGCCAGTGCGATCCAGGTTTTCAAGACAATAATCTGAATAAAATGACACCTGGAAAGGACTGGAAAGAGGCTTTGAGGGCCAGGGCTGATGGGCATTCAGCTCTTGGTTATTTTATCAGAATTTGGGACTTCCAAAGGGCAGACAACCAGCCACTAGGAAAGGAGCAGAGCAGTATAACAGCTGACCAAACAGGCAAACTCACTCCCACCTGGACTGAAAGTCACTGAGATGCTCCAGCACTTTGTCAACAAATACTTCCTCCTGTCTTCGTTCTCTCCATGTGACATTTGACATAGTCTGGATTCCTTAGAGAGAGGAATCACTCATAGCTCTTCCTCCAAAGATGACCTATCTAAAGGATTTAAGAAGCCTGAAATTCAAATGTGAGGCAAAAATGCTGAATCCAACCTATTTTGTGTAGTTGTCAAAGTAATCATTAAAGATATGGCAAGATGTGATCTAGAAAGTAGCTAGAAGCCCTCTTATAGAAAATGTCTGGGATGGCATCTTGCACTTACTTGAATAATGATGGTTTGCAATCCATTCGAATCTGAAACAGAGAGGCATGAAGGATCCTCATTAATAAAGAGGAACCCAGAAAACAGATTAGCAAACTCACACCAGACTATAGGCAACAGAATCTTCAGACAGTTGTTTTAAAGGAAGGTTTTTGTGGAGGGGACACTCTTTTGACTCTCTGACAAGGGAAGTCAGTGTTTAGTGCTAGAAAGGGAATTGTTGTGAAGGTTCTCCCTTTACCTCCAAAAAGACTCCAACCTTCTAATCTGTAATGAGACATGAGCTATGGAAGTGTTGTAGGAGTAAGAACTCTTTCCAGTCCAGATACGCTATATCTTTCATCTCTTCTTTTCTATCCAGAGGACTCTGATGGGAATGTTTGATATATGTGACCTTCCACATCTCTTCCTAAGCCAAAAGAAGAAAAGCTTTCCTAAAAACAAAGGCAAGAATGTCAAAAAGTATTAAAATAATATATGAAATTTTCTTATTTTTATTTCATGTCTCTGAGTATTTTGCCTGAATACATTCAAGTGCATCCATGTAGTGCAATGGCCATGGAGGCCAGAAGAAAGCATCATATCACCTGGAACTGGGGTTAAGGATGGTTGTTAGGCACCATATGGGTGCTGGGACCCAAGCCCAGATCCTCTGCAAGAGCAGCCAGTGCTCTTAACCACTGACCCATCTTGCTAGCCCCTTTCAGTATACTTTATGTGGACCACGCTGGTATGGAGATTTTCTAATCAAACTGATCAATGATTAAGCCAAATAGACAGCTATTTTAGAACTGTTTGAACCATCAAAGTTTTTCTTTCCAAAAGCTTTGATGAACATTGCAGATGGGACTTCACATTTGATATCTCTTTGCTTCTATGCATTTTAATAACTCAAAAACTTGTTCTGAATAGTGGGAATGAACAAAGTCAAATCTTCCTACTTATTCTCTTCTCTCTCTCTCTCTCTCTCTCTCTCTTCTTCTTCTTCTTCTTCTTCTTCTTCTTCTTCTTCATGTGATGCCTAGTATTTTTGTATTTCATTCAAGGCATTCACAGAATTAATAAAATTTTGTCACCACCATTACAGGTCATTTATATATAGATACAAATGTATTAATTTTTATATCCTTATACACATTTCAACTACCCTAATGTGAAGGTAATAACTATGACCTCAGTGTAAGTCTGTTCTCTGTGTGGTAGATGAGTAAGTTCTAACAAATATATTTGACAAGAACTTTATGTACTCCCAATAATATGCATGCTTGCTCAGATATGTAGAAGGAACAACTGGGATTTTGGAAGCTTCTGCTTGCACACAAATCCTAAAGGCCACTCTGAGCTCAGTCTCAGGCTGACATGACACAAGGCAGTCAAGCACAAAAGCCACAGTCTGAGAGCAGCTTGGAAAATGCAGCTTTTGCAGTGGTCTTTCAGGAAGCACCTGCTACCACCTGTCTTATTTGTTAAAATAGCTAAGACTGTCCTGACATCGGCATATTACTGGGAAGTATGACAACCCCACACTTGCCCAAAATATCTGCTTCTTTGTAAAATACTGGCTGTTTAAATTACCTACAACTACCCAAGAGGCACATATATTTCTGGGCCAGAAGTCACAAATCCATCAGTATGATTACTGCCAAGGGATGCCATGAAAAATCCTGTAAAACCTGTATGTATTTCTGGTTGGGCCTTCAGTTTCTCTGCTGCAGCTTACCCCCATCTGGGGTCTGTGTATAATACACAATAATTTCCTCCCCATCCTGAGAATGGATTGAGTCTTCTCGATGGGCCAGATCAGCCTCCAATTAGCACCTTCTCCAAGATGATTATTGTGTAGGCTCATGACTTTGATTAAGAAAATTTTGAAAATGAAGATGATGCCCCACAAGCTCTCTTGCTTCCATGATTTTGAACCTTTGACATGATTGTTCTTGTCTGGGGATTTAATATTTTTTTATCTTCTTGAGACAGGGTCTCCCTGTAGCCCTAGCTGGCCTGGAACTCCCTGCATAGACCAGGCTGGCCTTGAACACACAGTGATCTGCCTGCCTCTGCCTCCCAAGTGCTGGGATTAAAGGTGTGTCACCACACCCAGCTGGGGTTTTAAAGACAGGATCCACATTCACATTGTGGGAAAAAGTATCTAATTTCCCCATGTGTTTTTTTAAAGCAGAGCCTTAGATTCCTTTTATATTAGAACTCATTGCTGGGCTGGAGAGATGGCCTAGCGGTTAAGAGCACCGACTGCTCTTGCAGAGCACCCAGGTTTGATCCCCAGCACCCACATGGCGGCTGAGAACCATCTGTAACTCCAATTCCAGGAGAACTCCAGTTCCAGGGGAATCCTACACCCTCTTCTGACCTCTGTGGCATAGCAAAACACAGGTGCACAGACCTACATGCAGACTGTACATTTACACAAATAATAAATAAATAAATAAATAAATAAATAAATAAATAAATAAAATTTAAAAAAGAACTCATTGCAACACTTTTTTAAAGATACATACATTTTAGTGGTTTCATAAGTTTAAAAAGAGTAATGCGTTGGTCGTGGTGGCACACACCTTTAATCCTAGCACTTGGGAGGCAGAGGCAGGCAGATCTTTGTGAGTTCAAGGCCAGCCTGGTCTACAGAGTTCCAGGACAGCTGGGGCTACAGGGAGACCCTGTCTCGAAAAGACCAAAAAAAAAAAAAAAGTAATGTATTACCATTACTTATTCAATATTAGTCAAAAATACAATCAAAGGAACTATTTAGCCTCATGTTTTGTGCATTAAATATGATATTTTTGCATATGAAGAATTACTTTTATAAGTAGTGTTTCGTTTTTTTATAAGTAGTGTTTCTAACACAACTCTGTAGTTGTAAATAAATTTAAAATGTCAACTGGGCTTCAAAGAAAACAATTTCCCTAGGAAAGTGGCCTGCATGCTGAGAAGAATCATGACATTAAAGCAGAGTGAAGAAAAATCACAAATTCTAAATGAGAAAAATGACAGAAATTCAGAGTAGCATCAGGTGGAGCACTACCGAACTTGGCCAGTCTTCAGTGGTATGGGTTATTACTGACCTAATAGACTGATAGGGTTTAAGGAACACACAGTTCTCAAAAACAAAGGGGAATGAGTATCTAAGTATTGGGTAGTCTGTGTCAATGTCATTTCTTCCTCATTCACCACTTAGGAAACCATGAATACGTCAGAAGCCAGCACAGTGACAGAATTCATACTCCTGGGATTTCCCTGCTCCAGAGAAATTCAAGTCCTCCTCTTCATACTCTTCTCCATGTCCTACATCCTGACACTGATGGGAAATGGCGCCATTGTCTGTGCAGTGAAGGTGGACCACAGGCTCCACACCCCCATGTACTTCCTGCTGGCCAACTTCTCATTCCTGGAGATCTGCTACATCAACACCACTGTTCCAAATATGTTGGGAAACTTCCTGTCTGAAACCAAAACAATCTCTTTCACAGCCTGCTTCCTCCAATTCTATTTCTTCTTTTCTTTTGGTATCAATGAGACATTCCTATTGCCCCTGATGGCTTTTGACCGCTACTTGGCCATCTGTCGACCTCTCCACTATCCTACCATCATGAACAATCGCCTCTGCTTAAACCTGGTGGCCCTCTGCTGGGTGACAGCCTTCCTCTGCTACCCAGTCCCTATCTACTTCATCACTCAGCTTCCCTTTTGTGGCCCCAATACCATTGACCACTTTCTCTGTGACCCTGGCCCTCTTCTGGCCCTGTCCTGCATGCCTGCTCCTGGAATAGAGTTAGCCTGTTCTTTATTAAGCTCATTTATTATCTTCATCACCTTTTTCTACATCCTCGCATCCTACACCCTGGTTCTCAGGGCAGTGTTTCGCATCCCTTCAGCAGCTGGCAGGCAGAAGGCCTTCTCCACCTGTGGTTCTCATCTGATTGTGGTGTCTCTGTTCTATGGAACCATAATGGTGATGTATATTAGCCCAAACTCTGGAAATCCAGCTGGGACACAAAAGATTGTAACTTTAATCTATTCCTCAGTGACTCCACTTGTAAACCCACTCATCTACAGTCTCCGGAACAAGGACATGAAGGCTGCCCTGAGAAAAATACTTATGCACACAAAAGTTAGTCGGAATTAATGAGAGCTCATGAGTCATGTGTCTCCACTTTGAATTCCCCATTTTCTAGATATAATTTATAATACTCTGTCAAAGAGGTACAGTGGGGAAAGGGAAGGCGGGGGATACAGGAACAGGGAAAAATAAACCAAAATAATCTATGGAAGTGCCCCAAGGAGACTGTTTACTTTGTAAGTGTTTCAATTTGAATAAAAATGGAAAATTATTAATTATTAATTAGTTAATTAATAAAAATAAACAGCACAGTTAATTTGAGGTTACAGGGTCTTGATAACAATGTCTTTTGTACACTGGAAAGCAATCAGTATAGGCATTGCTTTTTGGTTTCATTTGTTTGTGTTTAAAATAAGAAATACAAGTGGAAGATCAGAGGAACAAAAAGCATTAATGGGAAAGGGAGAGGTAGGAGGTGGGGCATAGACATGGGAGATATGTGGAAAGTGCCTATACGCATGAAAAAAAATGGTTTCCTGTAAGTCTGCATAATTTAATTAAAATTATTTTTAAAGTGAAGCTTTACTTTTTGCAATTAGAGACAAAGACTCAAATTCTTACTTTTCTGTGGATTATTCATCAAGAATAGCCTAGCTAAGTCAGAAATTACCTTCAAACCAAGATTTAACAGTGTACTCTGAATTAAATGTCATGGAAGCCTTTATTATCTTCCTACAGAGATCCCTCACCTAGTCTCTCACCACATACTTTGTCTTGGTATTTCTGCCCTAATGCTAGCAGAAGAGTAGAGCATGAGATTTAGTACAGATGAAAGCTCCAGTCCCTGAATAAATCATAACTCAGCCAAAATTTTACTTGAAAACAATAGGAAGTGACTAAAGATGTAAAACATTTGGGAGGTTTTTGAAAGGATAGATTATTTGAGATTTCTAGGATTTTGCCAAATTTCCCACATCAGAGTCTTTGAAATAGATTCTAGAAGTCATTTTTCCTCTGTTTATTTTTTCTGATTCAATTATAACAATGCTAGTTCAGAGACTGATTTGACTGAGCCACCATACGAAATAAAGTTTCATGCTAAGTTAATCTTCTTTAAGGGAGTGACTCCAGATAGACTGACTGGACTCCAGTGGCTGAACTTGTACCAAGGGACATCTGGTACAAAAGCTTGATTGGATAAGCCTTAACATATATGACAGAATGCATGAAATCCAGTGTGGGGACTCTGGGATGAGGGAAGGAGTCTAAATATGATTAATATTTATTGTATGAAGTTCATGAAAATTCAATAAATATACATTAAAAGCAAAAAATTTTTTTAATTTTTATTTTATTTATTTTTGTATGTGTATGAATGTACTGTCTGCATGCAGGTCTGTGCACCCGTGTCGTGCAATGCCGCGGAGGTCAGAAGAGGGTCTCGGATTCCCCTGGAACTGGAGTTCTCCTGGAATTGGAGTTACAGACGGTTCTTAGCCACCATGTGGATGCTGGGGATCAAACCCGGGTCCTCTGCAAGAGCGTCGGTGCTCTTAACCGCTAGGCTATCTCTCCAGCCCCTAAAAGTAAAAATTTTAAAAAGAATATATACCCAGGCGTGGTGGCACACGCCTTTAATACTAGCACCCAGGAGGCAGAGGCAGGCGGATCTTTGTGAGTTCAAGGCCAGCCTGGTCTACAGAGTGAGTTCCAGGACAGCTGGGGCTACAGGGAGACCCTGTCTCGAAAAGACCAAAAAGAAAAAAGACTATATAAAGAATGCTCATCATTGGCAATGAGGAAATAACAACTTGTACAGATGGCGTGTCTTCTGATGTTTGTTACAGCATTATTCACAGGAACCAAGATATGGAAGCATTGTAAGCTATAAGAAATTAATGGGAAAATTCACTTTTATAACTACAATAAGATGTTGCTATACATTATATTTGCTATACATATGCAATGTTGTAACAAAATGAGATTTGCCATTTGCAGTAGCATGTATAAACTGGGAGGAAGATACTATACATTGTATGAAATTCTTGAATCAGTAAAGATAATTTTTTAAAAATCTGCCCCTCTGTTTCAAATAAAAAAAATTCAGTCCACCTTCCAATCAGAGCTGGTCAGAGAGCAGATGCAGAAATACTTTGTCTGGGCTTAGGTAGGAACATCTTCAAACCTGGAAGGGTCCCTAGACACAGTGGTCTTGTTAGGAATACCTAAATTAAGTGTAATATGCAAACTCTCTGCTCTTTGCCACCTTATTCTATTTCATATTTATCAATGCATTTTAATCAAAAAGCAGAGTAATATTTATAGGTGTGCAAGTTTCATCCATTACTCGTTATAACAAGGAATAACATATACTATGTGGAAACTCTGAGAGGTCTTAGTAAGATGTTAATAGGAATCTGTTACAGTATTGGTGATTTTGTTGGGTGGTTTTAGGGAGAGTATAAAAATAATGATTTGGCTGGGCATGATGGCACACACCTTTAATCCTGGCACTTGGGAGGCAGAGGCAGACAGTTCTCTGTGAGTTCAAGGCCAGCCTGATCTACATAGCGAGTTCCAGGACAGCTGGGGCTACAGAGAGACCCTATCTCAAAAAGACCAAAAAAAAATATTGATTTGGTTCAGTTAAATGTTATCTGAAGCAAGAGAAGTGTTAGAACTAGAAATCTTAAAAACCTCCCTCCTAAAGTCTACACCACCTCCCAAAATATCACTGTCCAGTTGGCGGCCAAGCAATAGATACAGGGGCCTGAGAAGTACTCAACTCCAGTCTCAAGAGTAACCTTGAAAGAGGATGAGTTCTGTAAAATTGTGTCCTACAAGAGAATAGTGCAGCCTCACCATGTGGTGGACCAGCTCACACAAGTCTGAACCCCGCTGTGAATGCGGGATAGCTGTGTCCTTCCAACATCAGGTTTGAAAGATTTGACCCCGACTTGCCATATGATAAGCACACTTACAGGAGTTAGAAACAGTGTTACTGGTCAATTTATTAAATAATCAGAAAATTTGCTGGTTTGTTTATTAAACTATAAGAAGCTTGAAATGAACAAAATATATAATTCTGCATAGAAGAAAAATGAAGTATAAATGAAGGCTTATTACTCACTCCCCCTGCCCCTCAGGGGAAGTGAGTAACAAGCACAAAGCTGTCTCCTGACACTGTTCTTGAAGCAATAAATGGATCCTCAAGGATCTGGAGAAACAAGTCACTGACTTCCCGACAGGCTCTACTTATAACTCCACCCTCAGTGGAGAAAGTCGAGAGCTCTCCTCACAGTTGCAACCTTATCTCTCTCCTCTCTAGTTATTACCAAAAGACCATCGCTGCTCTCTAAGAAAATAAAAATAAAACTTCTGAGATACTTCAACTTGGATTTCCTTTGTTGATACAGGTAATAAGATAGTGCTTAAAGAAATTAAAAGATCATATAGTTGTAGAATCGAATAGCCTCTATCCACAGGTCTCTAAATTTACTATAAGCAGACATATATAACCAATGTTCCTGGTTAAGGCTGTGGGGTGTTCAGTGTGATATACATAGACAGAATTATGCCCTTATTGTGGATTGACCAGAATTGACCCAAGACCAAGACAACAGCTCCAGAGAAAGTAGACTGTTTTGCTTCTCATCCACCTGTGCCCCCTTTTTTAAGCCTAGGGAACAATCTGCGGAAGAGGGAGCGTGGTAGAATGTAAGGGCTGCAATTGGGGTGAATGGTGAAACTACGGCAATATAGTCTGGACACTCATTTGATCAACTTGATTGAATGTACAAGCCCCCCCTGCTGGATGGTGGGACCCATGGGCTATGTGGGTTTGGGCACAACTGCTTGCAAATTGGTTTTACATGAAGGATGCTTGTACTCATAAATTATTACTTAATGTTAAAAAATGAAAAAAACTGAGAGAAAGATGCAGGACAGTTATGGCAGAATGCATGATCTGGGATGGGGTGGGGTGGGGTGGGGGGAAGGGAAAGGGAAATATGCCTGAACTGAATTGGAAAATGATGTATGAAATACACAAAGCATCAATAAAAAATGAAAATTAAAAATAAATAAAAATAAAAAATAAAATAAAATGAAGGATATCTGAAAAAAATAAAAAATAAAATAAATGTAAGGAATTCAAAAAAAAATAAAAATAAAAATAAAAATAACAAACAGCTATCAAAAAAAGAATACTGGCAATACTCGTTTATAATTAGTAAAGAAAACTTGTAACTCTAAATTCAGGGGCTTTTCTATATTAATTAGTTGTGTCTACTATTTGTTGCAATTTGGACAGTTTTCCTTTTTAAAAGTTTTTTTTTTTTTACAAATAGTTACTGCTACAGTTGTACCAATGAACAAGAGAAGAGAAATGTATGTGGCATGTCTCTGGATTGGCTGTGGAGACAATAAAGCTAGGTACTAATATTTGTGCTATATCAAACACAGGAGACTGAAACTGTCCAGGCAATGTCTTCCTCTCACACAGTATATAAAACATACTGGCTCAGTTACAGACTCTATATCAACTTTCCTGGGGTGACCAGTTAACAAGGAAGCAAATCCCCCAAAGAGACAGCTAATACAGTCCAAACAGCCTGTGTCCATAAACACTATGTCATATCTATATTCACAATATCCTCTCTGACAGGTGGAGGGTGAGTCCACTAGGCTTTTGGAGGATCATGGCAGCATTTGTGTGTGTGCGTGTGTGTGTGTGTGTGTGTGTGTGTGTGTTTGTGTGTGTGTGTGTGTGTGTGTTGCTGAGGGGCCAATCCAGGGTCTTGTATTCTTGTATTCTACTCTGAGCAAATCTTCCCCAACACTAGACTTATTTTGCATTAGTGTACTGTGCATCTGATGTCTCCAGCTCAAACCTGTGCCAAGTAAACATCATTTTCTTTCATTTTTCTGAATAGAAAAGCTAATAATGTGAAGAGAATAACAATACATTCTGATTAAACCTGCCATGCTAAGCATAAAATGCTGTCGGCTCATCCAGAATCATATCAACACCCCATCTGTAAGAAAGGTCGTGAGAATTCCTAGCACAATATAGCTCTGGAAGGAATTGCTCTACTTAAAAGCCTAACATGTTTGGAGGTTGGGTTTTTTAAAATACTATGCTGCTAGAAAAATGAAGTGTAGAGAGATAAAAGTTGATGTGTGAGTTTGGTAGGATGCTACTGAGGAATTCTGAGGGCCAGGGTGAGAACCTAAGCTTAAGAAGGGTCAGTGGAGAAAAAGAGAAGTACATGAGTCACACTTCGGCAATAGAAGCAGCATCAGGACATTGATGGGTTTGCCATGAGGTTTAAGATGGGAAAGGAGGTGGAACAAGAAAATAGACTGGACAAGGGAAAAGCTTCCGGAACATTAAACTACTCAAAGAAGTAATGAAATTTGGAGGGGGGGGATGTCTTTTTGAGACAGGGTCTCCCTTTAGTCCCAGCTGAACTGGAGCTCACTATGTAGACCAGGCTGGCCTTAAACTCACAGAGATCCGCCTGCCTCTGCCTCTGCCTCCCAAGTGCTAGGATTGAAGGTGTGCACTATGACGTCCAGCCTAAGATGGTTCTTAGCCGCCATGTAGGTGGGGAATCAAATCCAAGTCCTCTGCAAGAGCAGTCAGTGCTCTTAACTGCTGAGCCATCTCTCCAGCCCCTATTTTTTAATCATGAGTAAAGCAATTCCCAAGCTATAACTTTTTATAATATGCTATAAAATGCCTTCATTAAAAATATCCAGGATGAAAAATATTAAGACTGTCTTTCTGAGGAAATCATTTAACTGCACTCTGGCCCTTGAACAGGCTGCTAGTGATTGATGGAGGCGGGAGGGCACACTGGCTACTAGTGAGAGGAGGATTCATTCAAGGGAAATTCACTGTTACCTATGAAGAGAATTTCCTGACTCTACAGTATAAGAATCAAACGAAATCTCTCTTAAGCCCATGGGTTTAGTACCAATTTAGAGACAAGTTAAATGAATGCCTGGTTTAAATTCACCTTCAAAAGAGATAAACATTTGATATTTGAAACTCAATATCAGTCCCTAGTCATATATCCTTAAATTCTGAGTGGAAAAGACATTTAGAAAATGTAAGTTCATGATACAAGGAACCAAAGATGTTCATCCCATAACAAAGGCACTAAGGCAATATAATATAGAATATAAGTTAGCAAAAGCTTGGAGAATTTTATTGCCCACTTGAGTCCCACTGTCATTGCACTCAGATAAAATCTGTAACTAGATATAGATCAAAGAGGGGAGCTTTTATAAATTTTATAAATTCCAAGGTACTGATAAGCTTACTAGTCCCATTAAATGGTCATGAATTCCTTCATCTGATGTTTTAGAGTTTGAAAAATTCCAGACAAATTACTGCTAGACTTCTTCAACAGTAATGCCAACATTCAGATATAATTTAAGATCCATTGATTAATACTTTATGCCAGATCATAAAAATAGATAATCTTTCAGGTACCTTATGCATATCCTATGTACAAAGGCTAGTAATAATCAAGTCCAATATCTGAGTACAGGATTAGCAAGAAAAGAGGAAGCACATAGTACCAATAATGGCATTTCTACCTCTTTTCCAGCTTCCTGCCAAAGGTGCTCCACTTAACATTATTCCAACAGTAACAGGCTCCACCCTTCACATGACTACTTGGATGACCCATATTCCTTAGCCAGACAGTAAAATATCTACTTTGGAAAATTTAATTAATGCTGCTTCTTTCAGCTGTGTCAACTCTCAGAGACACACATTAACAGAAGTGAGATGCAGCTATTTCACTCAATTAATCTGGAAGCCCTACTTCCAAAAGTGATAGATTGCATTCTTAAATACAATGTATCAAGTTAAAAAAAGAATCTTCCGGGGCTGGAGAGATGGCCTAGCAGTTAAGAGTACCAACTGCTCTTTCAGAGGACCCAGGTTCGATCCCCAGCACCCACATGGCAGCTAAGAACCGTCTTTAACTCCAGTTCCAGGAGAATCCAACACCCTCTTCTGACCTCCGCGGCACTGCACGACATGGGTGCACAGACCTACATGCAGACAGTACATTCATACACATAAATAAATAAATAAAAATTAAAAAAAAG
>VZQC01008758.1:40000-69677 GCA_009823505.1 Rhizomys pruinosus | reverse complement strand
ACATTACACTTACATACATGCACACAATATAGTCATACTTAAAATAAACTTTTTTTAAAACCGGTAACTCTAAATAAGGGGGTGTTAGTTACTGCCCCCCATAGGAGCGCGCCATCCCAAGCCACCAAAAAGGAGAGACGCCACATCCAGCTAGACCTGTGATAAAGTAAGTTGTAGCCGGGCGGGGGCGTGGTGGTGGTGCACACTTTAATCCTAGCATGGAATTGGGAGGCCGAGAGGCGGGCCGGGGGATCTTTGTGAGTCAAGGCCAGCCTGTCTACCAAGCGTAATTCCAGGACAGCCTGTGCTCACAAGGGAGAACCTGTCTCAAAAGACACTAAAAAGAAAAAAGAAAGAAGAATGAAGAAAGAAAGAAAGAAGAAGAAGGAAAGAAGAGAAGGAAGGAAGAGTAAGGAATTAAGGACGGAAGGAAGGAAGGAATAAGGAAGATAAGAGAAAGAAAAAAAAAGAAAACCAAACGATAACGAAAAAAGAAAGAGAAAGAAAGAAGATGGAAGGAGTAAGGAAGAAAGGACAAGAAAGAAAGACAAGAAGAAAAAGAAAAAGAAATAAAGAAGGAAAGAAAGAAAAGAAGAAAAGAAAAGAAAGAAACAGAAAAAGAAAAAGAAAAGATAAGCAAGAAATCCAACGATAAGAAAGAACGAAAGACAGAAAGAAAAGAAAGAAAGAAAGATAGTTGTGCCAAACATAGTGACTCCCATTTTTAATGTAGAAGCAAAGGCAGGTAGATCTCTGTGACTTCAAGGCCACCCAGTGTAACATAGTGAGACCCTGTCTTAAAAAATGTTAAAAATATAACACTTACCATTCCTGAGGCTGAAAAAAAAAAAGACCTTAATCCTAGAGAACATTGGCAGATTCTCACAGAGTATACTAGAGAGGGAATAGGACACAGTAGTTCAATAATGAGCACTTTAGAAATGCAGGGTAGAGGCAGCACTGCTCCAGACAGCCCTATATTGAGAAACAGACCAAAAATGCAGCCACAGTAAGTCAAATACACGGTGCTTTATTTATATCAAGTATAGAACATTAAAAATCGACTAACTGAACAACACAAAGTTTACAGTTATGACTGAACAAGAGAACTTCCGAAATCCCCAGAGGACAATTTCATCTGTAGGAAGTATTGAAGCAAACAAACCCAAGAACAATTGTTTACAAGTGCATGGTGGGTTATTAAATTATTTCAAAGTTGCTAAATTATAAAGAAAAAGGAAGTAATTATCATAAATCAAGCAGAATGTTACATTTGGAGGACAGAGATAGGGACAGGGATTCAGATTGAAGAGGAGGGGACAAGATTGGTAGAGTGCTGATTTCTTTATGATTTATTAAGCTATGACTATTTGCATATTACATCTATTTTCATTTAATTCACAAAAAGAAAACTTCCGTGTCTATGAATCAATTTATTACAAACCAACAACTGTTGTCCAACATGTTTCAAGCTAAAACAAAATTGTGATAAATTACATATAAATGCTTTTCCCAGTCCCTGAAGATGGTTTAAAAGGTGGTGGCACACGCCTTTAATCCCAGCACTTGGGAGGCAGAGATAGGTGGATCTCTGTGTGTTCAAGGCCAGCCTGGTCTACAGAGCAAGCTCCAGAACACCTGGTACTAAAAGGGAGACCTTGTCTCAAAAATACCAAAAAAAAAAGTGTAAAACCAAAATAAACTTTCTTGATTGCATGATTTGTCTACAAACTGCTATTTGGTAACTTCTGGTGCATTCTCAGCTCCCAGGCACATGAAAACCCTCAGCAGCCCCAGCAACTCCAGCTCCATCCCTGGCTTCATCCTCCTGGGCTTCCCTTGCACAAGGCAGGGGCAGATTCTCCTCTTCCTGCTCTTCTTGGCTGACTACCTCCTCACCCTCATGGGCAATGCTTCCATCATCTGTGCTGTGCGCTGGGATCAGAGACTCCACACCCCCATGTACATCCTGCTGGCCAACTTCTCCTTCCTGGAGATCTGGTACGTCACCTCCACAGTCCCCAATATGTTGGCCAACTTCCTCTCTGACACCAAGGTCATCTCCTTCTCTGGGTGCTTTCTGCAGTTCTATTTCTTCTTCTCCTTGGGCTCCACAGAGTGCTTTTTCCTGGCAGTTATGGCGTTTGATCGGTACCTGGCCATCTGCAGGCCTCTACATTACCTGACCCTTATGACTGGGCGCCTCTGCAACATCCTTGTGATCAGCTGCTGGGTCCTTGGATTCCTCTGGTTCCCGGTTCCCATCATTGTCATTTCCCAGATGTCCTTCTGTGGATCCAGGATTATTGACCACTTCCTTTGTGACCCAGGTCCTCTATTGGCCCTCACCTGTATAAGAAACTCTTTAATAGAGTTGACTAGTTCCACTTTAAGTTCCTTACTTTTATTTATTCCGTTTCTCTTTATCATGGGATCTTATGCTCTGGTCCTGAGAGCTGTGTTGAGGGTCCCTTCCACAGCTGGACGAAGAAAGGCCTTCTCTACTTGTGGGTCTCATTTGGCTGTGGTTTCCCTATTCTATGGGTCAGTGATGATCATGTATGTGAGCCCAACATCTGACCATGCAGCTGGAATGCAGAAGATCATCACTCTGTTTTATTCTGTGGTTACTCCACTCCTTAATCCTATAATTTATAGTCTGAGGAACAAAGACATGAAAAATGCAATGAAGAAATTACTGAAAACAAAAAGTGTACAGTCTTGTTGTAAAAGATTGTGACAGTCAGAATCTCATCTTGTCTTTTTTATTAAAAAGAAACTTGGCTTCTAATGTTTTTCAAATTCTGTATGAATATATATTTATTTTATAATCAGAAAAAAAAAAAGAAAAAAGAAACTTGGACAGGTATGATGGGTCAAGCCTGGAATTCCAGCACTTGACAGGCTAAAGCAGGAAGTTTGTAAATTTGAGGCCACCCAACAGTTCATAACAAGAGCCCATCTCAAAAAGAAAACAAATAGGAAAAAAAGAAACTAACTGATAACACTTGGAAAATTGTTCATTTTATTATTTCCTAGACTTTGTAAGGCTACAAGGGATCATAAAGATATCCTCAGTCTCCTTAATTATAAATGACAGACCCGTCAATTTTTTTTTAATTTTTTTTTATTAATTTTATTTATTTCTGTATGTGTATGAATGTACTGTCTGCATGCAAGTCTGTGCACCCGTGTCGTGCAACGCCGCGGAGTTCAGAAGAGGGTCTCGGATTCCCCTGGAACTGGAGTTCTCCTGGAATTGGAGCTTCAGACGGTTCTCAGCCGCCATGTGGGTGCTGGGGATCGAACCCGGGTCCTCTGTAAGAGCGGTCGGCGCTCTTAACCACTAGGCCATCTCTCCAGCCCCAGACCCGTCAATTTTTAAAAGCTAATTTGTTGGGAAAAAGTAACTAAAAAAAAAATCTGCCAATACAAAAAACTCTCTACAAACATAGCACATAAATAAAATAAAATAGTTGTGTTATTGAATAGGCATTAAAAGACAATATGCTGTGCATCATATACAATCTACTAAGTGATCATAAAGATAGAAAGAATCCATGCTTTTATGCATAACAGAAAGAATGTAACTTATTAACAATAATTAATCCTCAGGGGATCTGGCAGCACCATCTGTGGGCAGAGATCATCCTGCATTCAGCTGCAATTGGGATGAACATCTGTATTTTCTAACCTGCTTTATGCAGAGGAAAAATTAAACCCATAACTCTGTGCCTTTGTTGTTCAAAGACAGGACCCTGATCCACTACAGAAACTGGATGGTGGAAGCTCCCTCATCCCTCATGATTACATTTCAAAGACATGTTTTCAGGTCCTTGAAAAAGATATCCCTGGGTCTAGAGCTGGCCAGAAGCTTGTTTAGTTTTTAAAAGGACTTATATACCTTTCAATGGCATTGAAAGAATATAATTATGTTTTCTTTCTTTTATTAATTTTTAAGTTGGCATTAAAAGTAATGTTTAATTATATTTTCTTATATATGTATATATATATATATATATATATACATATGCTAATGCATTGTACTTATTCATCCCCCTGCCATCCTCTTGTTGGGCCCTTCTTCCCTACAAATAATCCTGCTTTCATGTCACATGTATTCCAGAAGGGTATTGGGGATTACCAGTTTACTAAAGCAAATGCTCTAAGAAGAAAGAAGTAAAAAAAGTTGTTTCTTTTGTTTTCAGGGATAAGTAAGCGCATTTTCTTTTCTTGTATTTACCTTCATAAGTAACAGTAGACCATACTCTTAGGACAAAGCCTAGAATTTTCCACTAACCTTCCATCAATAAGTTATCTTTATGCCTTTATGTCTGTCCTCTAAAGAAAATCCTGTCATAGTAACATGAAATAACAAATAAAAAATTAATGTCCTTAAAACATGTATCTTCAGGTAAATAAGAAAAATACCATTGGTACAGTAGTTAAAACTGCTAAATAGGTCAGCAGTAAAATGTGGAGACATCTAAAAGGATATTCTATTTCAGTCATAAGAAGAAGCATATAAATAAAACTATAATAAATCAAAGATCAACAATCACCTTATGCTATAGAGCCGTAGTAACAAACCAATATGGACCGGCACAAACACACGCAGGTAGACGAATGGACTAGAACAGAGGACCCAGGTTTAAATCTGCAGGTACAACCACTTGATTTTTGACAAAGATTCCAGAAAAAAAAAAGTTTCGTCAACAAATGGTCCTCAAAGAACTGGATTTCCAAGTGCACAAGAGTGAAACCAGACCCCATTTCTCACCCTGTACAAAAATCAACTCGAAATTGATCAAAGATCTTAATGTCAGACCTAAACCTCTGAAACAGAGGGAAACATCTGGAAAACAGTTCAAGTCACAGAAATAAGGAAGGACCTTCTGAAGAGAATTCTAAGAGTCCAGGAAATAACGCCAAGAGAGCTTCCATATAGGATTGTATAAAATTAAAAAGCTTCTTCCCAGCAAAGGAAATACTCAAGTAAAGAGACAACCTAGAGAGTGGAAGAAATTTTTTGCTAGTTGTACATCCGACATACCATTAATATCCAATATACAAGGAAGTTAAAACCAATTACCAAAACACATAACAACAAGACCAATAAATAAGCTAAAGAAATGAATGGACAATACTTAAAAGATGAAGTACAAATAGTTAATAAGCATATGAAAAATAAAGCTCAACATTCTTAGCCATCAAGGAACTGCAAGTTAAAACTACATTGAGATTCCACATTATCCCAGTCAGAACGACTGTTATTAAACAAACAATGGAATGGGAGAAATGGCTCTGTGGTTAGCAGCATTTGCTGCTCTTCCAGAGGATCTTTTAGTTCCAGGTACCCAAGACGGGTGACTGTAGAAGCCAGGAGATCCTCTGGCTTCTACAGTCACACATGGCACACACACACACACACACACACACACACACACACACATAAATAAATAAATATCTTTTTCAAAAAGAAAATAAATAACTACGAATGTTATTAGCATGCTGTATGCTAAAGGGGAAACTTTTATGTGGCTGGGAGAATATATCTTATCACAGCAAACCCCAAAATAGAAATAATATATTACCCAGAAAGCACTCCTGAATATTTATTCAAAAGATCTAAGTAACACTTGGTGTTGGGGGCTATCAGACTGTGAATGTCATGCATGCCACGAACATATACTTATATACATCATTGTAACCATAAAATAACGAAAACGATGCTAAGCTGAAGCTACAGGTACAGAACCTTTCATTGAACAGGCCCTTCTTACCGCTTCCAGGAGCGGTAAGCACACAAGATCATCCCACCATATAAAGGAAGGGAATAACTACATACAATTCACAAGAGTGAAGAAACTATTAAAGGTCTCACTGCATGGCTATCAGAAGGCAGATGAGAGTTAGAAAATTAATGAATTCAGAGTTAGAAAGTTAATGAATTCAGAGTTAGAAAGTTAATGAATTCAGAGTTAGAAAGTTAATGAATTCAGGCTTTTTGCAAGGGAGCATTGGTGTGAAATTACTTGGCAACCAAGGATTCAGGGAATTGGGAGTGGAGGAACATTTTTAAAGAGACAACTTAATACTTTCAAACACTAACATTGTGTGTGTGTGTGTGTGTGTGAGTGTGTGTGTGTGTATGTGTGTGTGTGTCTTTTTGAGACAGAGTCTCCCTGTAGCTCCAGCTATCCTGGAACTCACTCTGTAGACCTAGCTGGCCCTGAACTCATAGAGATCTGCTAGCCTCTGTCTCTGCCTCCCAAGTGCTGGGATTAAAGGTTGTGCCTATCTTATATTCACCACATTTTTAAATGCAATAATCTGCTGATAGCTGATTCTGTAATTTGGCTACTCCATATAGTGCTGCAATTAAGCATGGATGTGTAAGTAACTCTGTGATTCCTAAACAAATGCATATCCTAGGGAATAAAGACTCAGAGATACATTAAGAAACTGTCACATCATAAAATTCAGTGTCTTGTGAAAGGCCTTGTCTGCTTCTAATGAAATGATCATATGGTTTCTATCCTTGAGTCTGTTTATCTGATTCATTACATATATTAATTTATGCATATTGAACCATCCTTGCATCTCTGGGATGAAGCCAACTTGATCATGGTAGATAATCTTTTGGGTGTGATCTATTTGGTTTGCAAGTATTTCATTGAGATTTTTTGTGGCTATGTTCATCAGAGAGATTGGCCTGTATTTGGTATCACAATAACACTAGCCTCATAGAAAGCATGTGGAAGCATTCCTTCCTTTTCTATTTTACAGAATATGTTGAAAAGTATTGGTATTAGTTCTTCTTAAAGGCCTGACAGAATTCTGCACTGAATCTGTGTAGGCTACTTCACAAATGGAATCCATACCTAACACTACTATCGGACCCATGAACCTGTGGTTAGACAGGTCAGAGAACATAAGGAAGAGTCTACTACTATTACTCTGCTAAATGAACATAGCATTGAACTGACTTCTAATGACGTATTGTCATATCCATAGATTAGCCCATCTCTCAGCTCTCACCAGGGAAGGTTCTTCTTGCAGCAGATGGCAATTAACAGAAATTCACAACTGGTCAAATGCAGAGAATAAAAGCGTGGGGAGTATTCGGCCCCAAATGAGACAGCTTTATCACACCCTCTCCTCCCAAAGCTCGGGGATCATTGCAGAAGATAGTGGGGGCGGGGAGAAGATTGTAAGAGCTAAAGGTAGTAGATGAATACAAGGAAATTTGTCTTGTCTGGAGACCACACACATAGGAACTCACAGCACTAGTGACAGCATGCACAAAACCTGTGCAAACCCAAGTCAGACAAAAGCCCAGCACAGATAGGAGAGGTGGGCAGGAAGGCCCATTCCTACCCGAGGATCTATTGGCAACTGACAGCTGCTGAAAGAGGGAGAGTCAGTTTTCCTCACTGGAGTGTTATGTGCTAGGTTAGCCAGACTCCAAGGGATGGACCCACACCCACAAACATTTTGAAAACATAAATTAGACAGGATTGGTGTTATACAGTCTGCTCCAGGTCAAAATCAACAATGGTCTAAAGATAATAAACTGAGGTAGAGAAAAGGGAGGGCATCTGTGTATGATGAAAATATATTACATAAAATTCTCAAATGAATGAAAATATTTTTTTAAAAAATTGGCTGCTTGGGGCTGGAGAGATGGCCTAGAGGTTAGGAGCGCCGACGCTCTCGCAGAGGATCCGGGTTCGATCCCCAGCACCCACATGGTGGCTGAGAACCGTCTGAAACTCCAATTCCAGGAGAACTCCAGTTCCAGGAGAATCCGACACCCTCTTCTGACCTCCGCGGCATTTCACGACACGGGTGCACAAACTTGCATGCAGACAGTACATTCATACACATACAGAAATAAATAAAATTAATAAAAAAAATTTTTTAATCGGCTGCTTTATGGAAGATACAGAATTGATTAAATGACACATTTCAAAATTAACTATATTTGTGCCTATTAATTCCTTATGTCAATTTCCTCCAAAGAAATATTGTAAATATCGAAAAGCCTTTGTCCATAAAACACTTTAATATTTCTTGCCAGATGTTGTTCAAAGTCATTTAGATACTACCATACATAATGATCTTACACTAACGCTATGGGTATTTTATTGACATCCTCATTTTTTAAGATAAAATCTAACTAGTTGCCCAAAACTTAGCAGAGAATAGTTGAACCAAGATAAGAAAAAAAAAAAAAGAATTCTATATTCATCTATATACTTTCATGATAGACATAGAAAAATCAAGCTGGAACTGAGCTAGAAGCTTCCTCCCTGGTGACTAGCTTTCACAGTGCAAAAAAGGTGCTATACTTACTGCTCCAGGTCAAAATCAACAATGGTTTACCCAGTGCTAAACCCTGCAAGCTGCAATACCAACCTGCCAGGAAAGATGTGCCCACTGAAGCTGTAATGGCATGTCTATACTGGAAGTAACCTACCACTGAGTATAAGTGACTGCTCAGTACTAGGCTCTAAATAGGCCATCTATATTCCCCCCTTCCAAGGCTCAGGGAACATTGCCCAAGGGGGAAGTCCAGAAAGAATGAAAACCCAAAGGAGGGGAAGGAATGTTTTAAAACACTCTCTACTGGGCATGGCATGGTTGTTGTACCCAGGAACTCACAACAGCAGTACCAACCTGCACAAGGGCTGGGCCCATAGATATTCCATCATAGATGGTGAAGGGTCATATATGTCTACAGATGATAGGCAGATGATAGATAGATAGATAGATAGATAGATAGATAGATATATAGAATAGGATAGATAGATGATAGATAAATATATAGGATTATATATAGGATATATAGGATAGGTATATAATAGACATTATTTACCAATAATGTCTATAGATAGATGATATGATTGATGATAGATGATAGCTAGATAGATAGATAGATGATAGATAGCTAGATAGATAGATGATAGATATAGATAATAGATAGATGATAGAGATAAATGATATGATTGATGATAGGATAGATTGATGATAGATAGATGATAGATAGATAGATAGATAGATAGATAGATAGATAGATAGATAATAAGTATGATTGATGATAGATATGACTGATGATAGATAGATGATAGGCAGATATGATTGATGATAGATAGATGATAATTATGATTAATGATAGATGATAGATATGATAGATGATGATAGGTAAATAGATGATAGATATAGATAATAGAGATAGATGATATAGATAGATAGATACATAGGTAGATGATAGAGATAATAGATAGATGATAGAGATTGATAGATGATATGTGTATATACATATATATGCATACATACATATATATACATATATATATATATATATATATGACATGAAAGTAGAAGTGAACTCTTCAGGGGAGTAAATGAGCCAGCAGGGGAAGGAAGACAAAAGAGGTTAATATGGTTATGAATATGAACAAACACATGACATACATATATAAAAAATCACAATAACCACACAACTTTTTACAGTTAATGCACGAGTTAAAAAGTTTTTAAGGGGAGATTGCTCAGTTGATAAAAGTGAAGATATGAGGGCTTGAGTTCAATCTTCAAGACCCCCATAAAACGCCAGGCATGCAGCAGCATGCTTAAAATCCCAGTGCTGGGGACATGGATGCACGTGAATCCCTGGGGCTCACTGTGGCCAGGCTAATCAGCAATCCCAGGCCGCAGTGAGATAGTCTGTGAAAAAAAATATTATTGTGCTGGTGAAACGGCTCAATGGGTAAAAAAAGCATTTCCAATGCAAATCTGATGATTACCTGAATTCAATCCCTGGAACTCACAGTGGAAAACCAGAAAGGACTCCTACAATATCCTCTGACCTCCACATCAGCACTGTGACATAAATGTCTGTACTCAAGCATTTGCTGTTTTCTCGATGACGGTCATTCCAACTGGGATGAGATGGAATCTCAACTCGCTTTGAGCTGAATTTATGAAATGGCTAGAGAAATTGAACATTTTTAATATATGCATGGGCCTCTGTATTTAATTTGAAAAATATCTACTGAGTTGACTTGCCCATTTACTGATTGTATTTCTACTCAACTTTTATTTAATTTTTTTGAGGTTTGTGTATGCTATAGATAATAATCCTTTGTTGGATGCTTAGAAAAAAATTTATTCAATTCAATAGACTGCCTTTGCACTCTGCAAATTGTTTCTTTTCCTATGTAAAATCTTTTTAATTGGATGTTTTGTAGTTCCTCAATTCTTGCTATTTTTCTTTTTTTTTAGTTTTTTTTATTTAATTTTTATTGATGCTTTGTGCATTTCATACATCATTTTCCAATTCAGATCAGGCATATTTCCCTTTCCCTTCCCCCCCACCCCCACCCCATCCCAGATCATGCATTCTGCCATAACTGTCCTGCATCTTTCTCTCAGTTTTTTTTTTCATTTTTTAGCTATAAGTGATAATCCATGAGTACAAGCATCCTTCATGCAAAACCAATCTGCAGGCTGTTGTGCCCAAACCCCCACAGCCCCGCCATCCAGTGGGGGGTGACAGGTTGTTTGTTCAATCAAGTTGATCAAATGAGTGTCCAGACTACATTGCTGTAGTTTCACCATTCACCCCAATCGCAGCCCTTACATTCTACCACGCCCCCTCTTCCGCAGGTTGTTCCCTAGGCTTAGAAAAGGGGCACAGGTGGATGAGAGGTAAAACAGTCCACTCTCTCTGGAGCTGTTGACTTGGACTCTGGTCAATTCTGGCTGTTTCCTTTCATGGGCTGACAGTTTGTCCAGGAGTAACCTTTCGATCCTACTAATGAAGAACAAGCAATGAGATATATAGGTATTTAAGCAGCACTAATAGTTATGGTAGGTTACTTTAGCATAGACACATGTTTGGATATGTTAATCCATGAATTACAATTTTCCCCCCTGTTAAATATGACAGGGTCTTACTGTGGCTTATAACATCTCCTAACCTGTAGAGGATGTAAGCTTGTGGCATCAGCCATGGGTTATTCCTCCAAGGAGAGAACCAATAGCCAATTAGATTTGGGATATACAGGCACATGGCTGCCTCTGCTGCACAGTATTTCCAGGCAGGTGAGGTGTAGCTGGTGCTGACGGTGGAGCTTGAGCTAATGGAGTCTCATTCAGGAAGCCAGTATTCATCACTACATCTTGAAATATTTTCCATATTTATTCCTCTAGGGCTCTTAGGATCGCAGGTCTTACCTTAAGCTCATTGATCCATCTTGAAGTTGTTTTGTTGTTACTGTTGCTGTTGTCATATGATGAGAAATAGGACTTCAGTTCCACTCTTCTATACGTAGATACCAAACTTACCCACCATAATTTGTCTTTTCTCCAGCATAAATTTGGGGCTCATTTATTAACTATCAAATGGGTATAGTCATTTGGGTTTGTTTCTGTGTCTTTTATTCCATTCTGGTGTTTTTTGTTTGTTTGTTTTTTTCAAGTACCATACTGTTTTCATTATTATGGATTTGTAGTATAGCTTTAAGTCAAGTATTATAATACCTCCAGCATTGCTCTTTTTACTGAAAATTGCATAGGTCATTTTGGGGGCATCAGTACTGCAATCAAACAGGCTGAAGAGGGTAGAGTGAGGGGTTACTCCAGTAACATCCTGGGGACCACGTCAGAGGGTGCAAATCCACTTATTCTATGCAACAAGCAGCTTATATATGTCTGAGGCCGGCAGCCTCTACATCATATGGCCCCACCTCCCAGCAACCAATCCTAGACCTTCATACTATCAAGTATCATCCCAGCCCGTGGGGCGTACCCAGAAAGGGGCATGCAGACAAACAAGTGGACTCATGGCCCCAAGAAGACGCTTGCATCAGGTGACAGGGTGTGCCCTGTATTGTAGCATTGCCTACTGTGCTAGGCAGATTGTGCCTGCACATGCACAATGTACACCCAAATCTAGGACTGCCATCCCACAGCTCAAATGTGTCTTTTTTTTTTCCATATGGATTTAGAGACTTTTATATTTCTTTGAAGAATGTCATTGTAATTTTTTTGAGACCAGTCTCCCTGTAGCCTCAGCTGGCATGGAAATTGATATGTAGACCAGGCTTACCTCCATCTCACAGAGATTTACCTGTCTCTGCCTCCTGTATGCTGACATCAAAGATGTGTGCCACCATGCCTGACCTTCATTGTAATTTTGATGGTGATTTCATTGAATCTGTAAATCACTTTTAGTGGCATAGCCATTTCATAACATTAATTTTACCAATCCATAAAAATGGAATATTTTTCCTCCATATAATGGCTTCAATTTCTTTCTTCACTGTTTTGTACTTTTCATTACAGAGGCCTTTCTCTTTGGTTAGAATCATTCCATGGTACTTTTGAGAGAGGATATTATGAATGGAATTATTTTCTTGTTCCTTTCTCATCAAGTTGTTGGTGTATAGGAAGATACTGGTGTCTCATTTTTATACTCTGCTGTTTCACTGAACATATTTCTTAATGCACTTGGACAATTTTGTATGCTACTGGGATGATGCTCAATATCTACACACATTAGTATGATTCCTCTGAAAGAGATTATGACATCACACTGTTTAGCATCATAATCTGATGTCATTTACACCTCAGAGTATTATGGATAGATATTTACTAATTTCTAGGTTTTTTGTGTTTATTTTCCTGATCAATTCAAGTTCTTTCTCTTCTTGCTCTTCTTCCTCTTACAGATTTGATGGTTTTCTGAATGATAATGCTTTATCCTTCCTAATTCTCATTTGTTCATGCACTCTTCTAGTGAGATTTATTCAAGTGCTTAGGGTACTTGTGATTGTGAATGTCACAATCACACTTTCTCCTGTGTGGAGGATTCCTTTAAGTATCTTCTGCAATGCTGGTTTCATAGTCATGAATTACTTTAGTTTATGGTTTTCTAAAAAAAAAAAAAGAGTTTGTTTTGGGATGGAAAGATAGCTCAGCAGTTAAGTGCACTGGCTGTTCTTAAAGAAGACCCAGGTTTGAATCCTAGCACCCATATGGCTAACAACTGTCCATAACTCCAGCTCCAGGGTATCTGATACCTTCTGTCCTCCACAGGCACTGCAGAACATGAGTGTGCTTGCACACATGCAACCATAACACTCATACACATAAAATAAAAATAAATAAATCAAAAAACATTTTTTTTTACTTTCTGAGGCAGGGTCCACTGGCCTGGAACATGTTATATAGCCATGCTGGCCTCTAACTCAAAGAACTCTGCCTGCTTCTGCCTCCTAAGTGCTGAGATTAAAGGTGTTTACCACCACACCCAGAATTTATTTTGCTATTGATTTTAAGGATAACTTTACTGGATATAATAATCTTGCTGGCCGTTATTTGCCTTCAGGGTCTAAAAAGTGTTGGTCCATGTCTTTCTTCCTCTTAGGGTTCCTATCAAGCAGTCTTCTGTTATTGAAGTGAGTTTGCCTTTACAGGGAATTTGGAATTTCTTTATTTTTTTTTTTGAGACAGGGTCTCCATATAGCCCCAACTGGCCTAGAACTCACTCTGTAAACCAGGCTGGCCTTGAACTCACAGAGATCCGCCTGCCTCTGCCTCCCAAGTGCTAGGATTAAAGGCATGCACCACCATGCCCTGCTTAAGGACAGTTCTTAGCCGCCATGTGGGTGCTGGGAATCGAACCCGGGTCCTCTGCAAGAACAGTTGGTGTTCTTAACCACTGAGCCATCTCTCCAGTGGAATTTGGAATTTCTATCACACAGACTTCAGCATTATCCCTTTGTTCTATAATCTTGGCATTTTGACTAAACAATAGTGAAAAAAATTATATCAATTTTGAGTTCTAAGTGCCTCGTGTACTTGAACATCCATTTATTTCAATAGATCGGGAGAATTTCCTGATGTAACTTTATTGAATTGGTTTTTCGTTTTCTGTTTTTTTGTTTTGCCTGTAGTCTATGTCTCAGCTCCTTCCAGATTATCTCCCTCCACAGAAACATTAAGAAGCTTATAAGTACAGGGAGTCCTTTCTCCACTAGCTGTTCACTGGGTAAGTCGCAGATTTGTGCAGAGTGCCAGACTCTGATCCCCTGGAGGCCTCTTTTCTCTCTTGGCTTAAAGCCCTGCCAGGGAGTATTTTCCCCTTTACTATGGCATGATCAATCAGAGTTCTTTGTTTCTTTAGAAATGTAAAGCCCCAACCTTCTAGATTTTTACATTGCCTCTGTCTAGTGTTTACCGCTGTGGTAATAGCATCATTCCACTCCAATCCTCTCCCTGAGGTTTTTCATAGAGACATGAGAAATTCCTGGGTGTCTCTAATCTGTCATCTCCCCCTCCACAGTAATCTAAAATGTGGTTTTAGTCCTAAATATACCTTTGTCTTTAGAATGTACATCTTTTCTACTCCTAAACACCCATCAGAGCTCCAAAACTTCCCATTTATTAAGCAATCTTGTAAACTGTGATATCTGTGGCCTCCTCTTCCTATTGCTTTCTTCTGGGATTAAATTAATGTTTATTACTTTTATAGATGAGGACAGTCCTTCAGAGATCCTTGTGTTTGTCTACATTGTTTTTTAACTTTTTTGAGACAAAGTCTCCCTGCAATCCCAGCTGGTTTGGAACTCACTATGTAGACAGGGCTGGCCTTGAACTCACAGAGATGCCTCTGCCTCCCTAGTGCTGGGATTAAAGGCATGTGCCACCATGCCTTACATTTCCAGTTTTTATATTCCATCTCAGTTCAGGAGATGGTAGATAGATGGTACACACTGACACATTTTCTGTTGATGAGTTGCTGGAAGTTACATTGTACAGTCAGATATAACCACAAAAGATCCGCAGGGTAGAGATCACCTCTACCTATGTATTGCCACAACTAAAATAACTCTGTAAAGCTTTTCCCCCACACTTTATTATTTTCTCCGTATTAAAATTTTGAAGGCCCATTAATTAACATGAGAACAAAATTAAATTTTATATACAAATATTTTAAAATTTATGTATTTACAAATGTGAGTTTAAAAATCAAGCAAAAGGCCAGGTGTGGTGGTGCATGCCTTTCATCCCAGCACTCGGGAGGCAGATGGAGGTGGATTTATGTGAGTTCAAGGCCAGTCTGGTCTACAAAGCAAGCTCCAGGCCAGCTGAAACTAAAAGGGAGGGAGACCTTATCTCAAAAAGAAAAAAAAAATCAAGCAAAAAGCATGCTTGATAAGTGTGGATGATTTAACATTTTTCTTTTTTTCTTTTTTTTATTTTGTTTATTTTTTGTATGTGTATGAATGTACTGTCTGCATGTAGGTTTGTGCACCCATGTCGTGCAATGCCGCGGAGGTCAGAAGAGGGTCTTGGATTCCCCTGGAACTGGAGTTCTCCTGGAATTGGAGTTACAGACGATTCTAAGCTGCCATGTGGGTGCTGGAGCTCGAACCCGGGTCCTCTGCAAGAGCAGTCGGTGCTCTTAACCGCTAGGCCATCTCTCCAGCCCCATTAACATTTTTCTTTTATGTCTTACATTTTCTATGCAAGATAAATGCTTTTAAAGTAATTATTGGGTCAGTTCAAATCAAATGATTATTAAAAGCTGACTGAAAATTGCAACAGTTTTTTCCATCTAAGCACTACAAATAGTATGTACTTTCACCTTTACATGGTGTCCTACTCAACACATTATGTACCCATTCATACTATCAATCATTAAATACCCCAGAGTAGCTAGAAAAGGAAAAGTAAGCATAGCAACCATGGTTATTTTTGCACGTAGTTAACTTATAATGCTGCTAGTCCTGAATACACGGATTTGTTTCTTTGGCTTATCGTCCCATAGAAGCAGAGTCTTCTACTTCCAGAATCAATGAGCTCTTACTGGCCCTTAGAGGATAAAGTGGCTCCTCAGAAAATAGGCAGCTGAAATTTTGTTTGGATAATAAGTATGGTTAAAGCATACTATAGGAAATAGCAACTTGAAGGGTGGCCTGCTATGTTGGAGAAACCTTTCTCTTTTATTGAATTTTTGCAGTTTACATACATATAATTTGATATTTAGGTCCCCTCCACGTCCACAGCTCTCCTTATTGCTCTCCACCAAATGTAACATACATAAATATATTTGAATTAATGTCTCCAAATACCCTTCAGTGTGGGTCCAGCCACTGGAACCTGGATAATCTACCAAGAGTCCCATACTTGAAGAGATTGTTTGGAGAGGTCTTTCTGATAGAGTTAAGCATTTTTTGTTACATTTTACGAAATAAGGAAACAGCAAAAGTACTTGATAAACAAATGAGCTGTTTAAGATGAAATTTCCTTCAAAGGACCTGAAAAGGCAAAGAATTATACAAAAAAGTAATTAAGTAAACCTGTTCCCCTATTAGAAATGAAGGAGCTGGGCTGGAGAGATGGCCTAGGGGTTAAGAGCGCTGACTGCTCTTGCAGAGGACCCGGGTTCAATCCCAGCACCCACATGGCGGCTGAGAATTCTGTAACTCCAATTCCAGGAGAACTCCAGTTCCAGGGGAATCTGACACCTTCTTCTGACCTCCGCAGCACTGCACGACACGGGTGCACAGACCTACATACAGACAGTACATTCATACACATAAAATAAATAAATAAAATTTTTAAAAAATTTAAAAAAAAGAAATGAAGGAGTCTTGAAGCCCAAGCACCCCTATTGAAATTTCTTTGTACATTGCTGCAGCATGGCCCTGCAGTGACCCCCCTGAGCATCCTCAGGCTTGGTAAATTTCCCATGAGAAACAGAATTCTCCAATGGGAATACTATAACTCAGGAACTTTAATTACATGAAGAGAGAAAAGTCACTATGATGGTCCAGGAAGTGTGTGACTTTTCTGGACCTGCACTGTCCTGTTAGCTAAGGTCCATTAGTGCCCTGGCAGGTCTCTTCATGGTGGGAATGGAGGATCTGTCATCAGAGCCACCGCTGAAATCAACTTGTCAGAAGATAAAAAAAATAAAATAAAATAAACTCCTGTTATAGAAATACCACTTATCCTGGGTTTAGTTTGATAAAAAAAAAAATCCCATTAAGTACAGCTCAAGTATTAACAACAAGGTTGGTGGGTGGTAAACTTATTAAGACCCAACAAAATGGATCGTTTCCTCCACTTGTGGGAAAAACAAAGTCAGAAATGAAGTCACTGTGTTCAGAAAAGAGGATAAGCAAGGGAATAACTAATAGAGTGCCGTCTCCCAGTACTGTTCTCTAGAGTAAAAGAATCTTGAAGGAGCTAACCCGTGCCCTGATTTAAAACCCAGGACCCCACAGCATGCATCCACACTGATCTCCACTGCAGCCTTTTCTCACACCTTTTCAAGTTGACTATGACATAGGCAGCTAACTCTGCTCAGAAAATCCTGCAGGAAGACTTTCAAGAAGCTTTCCTTGAGATTTTCTTTTCTGCTTCAAGAAGAAAGTTGATATAGGTAAGATAAAATATTAAATATAGTCGTGGAATCTAGACGTGTAGGAAAGTCCCTTGACTTTGTTAAAGCATCTGTCATATGCCAGATGTCACTTCCACCCTGTCACTTCATTCCTCATCCATCACTCTTCCTAAAAGCCCTTTAGGGAGGCATTGTGGTTTCCACTTGTCATAGAAGAAATTAAGAGAAAAATAAATAACTTCTGTGTAGAATTTTCCATAATTGTGCTAAATAAGGGCTGTAATCTGAATCCTGGGGTCTTTTCTTCCAATTGAATACAACTTCTGGAGTGCACAGTTGCCTACTACGACTCTCATGACCTGATACTTACTCTTAGGCAGTTCAATTTTATAAATGCGATATAGGACAATATAGCGCTAACTGAATACCAGGTACTTTGCAAACTATATTATTTAGTTCCCAAACATACTACATGGACAGGACTCTCAATTTGGGGGGGAAGGGGGATCAAAAGTATGAAGTAATAAAAACTTATCTAACATACAGAGCTGGAAAGTAACAGAGGCAGGATTCAAACTCAGATGGTCTCACTTTGGAAGCTATGTCTTTCCATGGCATCCTCTCCAGGCCAGGGAAGCCAAGACAATATACTTATTGTCTGGACTGGCTGCTCAGAGAAATTAACAGTGAAAATTCAAAACTTCTACTCCACATAGCTTCTGGGAGTCAGCTTTAAAGATAAAGACTCAGTGAAAAGCACCCATGTCATTAGATTATTGTCCAAAAGTCCATGTAGCACTGAAGTCTCATACTTATGTTTTCACTTACTGGTCACAGCAAAATTAGCCAAAATCAAGAGAAAATGGTCAGTCCACACCAGCACATTAGCAAAGGAGATAACATATCTACTTTTATCAAGCTGAACATAAATAAGGCTTTCACCTTTTCCTGGGACAGTTTTGTGAGGCTTCTACTTGGAAAATTTTCAGGAAGGGAACTGTCCAAAATAAGACACCTGCATACTGTTGATGCAAAAACACAGCTCTCACAACAAAGGGGAATAGAAAAATAATCTATTATAAAATCAAGTATGAAAGATCATGGCCCAAGAACACAAATTCAGGTCACCCAAAGGACATGTCACAGTGTGAAAGAGGTTACATGACATTTTATTAGTTATAGAATAGAGGAAGTCACCACATCTGGTGCCAAACATGCACATTCTTTAATCAGATTGACTCCATATCTCTGCCTGTATCTATAGTTATCTGTACTCTGTGAAATATTTCACTTGACGTTTAGAGTATTCAAGATGATTTATTGTCCTTTAATTCTAGTTTTTCTTCTGACCAGCTTGATTTCACAGTTAGAAACTCATAAAGATTAGCTAGTTCTAATTCTAGGAAAGATTTTTCCTCAGTATCTAAATTATAATTCATTTGTGAATAATAAATTAAAGTGTCTTATTATTTTGATATTATACCATATTTTAGCTTGAATATGTAAATTATAGTCACATTACAGAAGAATTCAGTTAACAGTAGAGTATCACTTTATTTATTTATTTATTTATTTATTTATTTATTTTTTGTCTTTTCAAGACAGGGTCTCCCTGTAGCCCCAGCTGTCCTGGAACTCACTCTGTAGATCAGGCTTGGCCTTGAACTCACAAAGATCCGCCTGCCTCTGCCTCCTGAGTGCTAGAATTAAAGGCGTGCACCACCACGCCTGGCTTAATTTTTTTTTTAGAGTATCACTTTAAATACTCCACAAGATTATCCCATTGATAAGGATAGAAACAAAAAACCAGAACTTGTGATAATAACTGAAGATTCTATAGGCTTTGTGGGCATAACTGATGCTTACTTCTTATTTTGTAATCAGGAAGAGAAGATGAACTACAACAGGAGTCATTTTCTTTTTTTGAGACAGGGTCTCCCTATAGCCCCAGCTGTCCTGGAACTCACTCTGTAAACCAGGCTGACTTTGAACTCACAGAGATCCGCCTGCCTCTGTCTCCCAAGTGCTAGGATTAAAGGTGTGCACCACCACGCCTGGCTTAAAGACCGTTCTTAGCCACCATGTAGGTCCTGGGAATAGAACCCAGGTCCTCTGCAAGAACAGTCAGTGTTCTTAACCACTGAGCCATCTCTCCAACCCCAGCGGTCATTTTCTAACATTTCCCATTTACTTTTATTGGCAAAATATGAAGATTATTTGTTAATCCCAGTTAAGAGTAACATATTAATTAAAAAATGGGCTCTTAGGTATGAAATGCCATAAATGTTGTCATTGGAGACTTTTTTTTCCGTTTGGATAAAAAGAGTAAACAGCATCTTTGGGCGTTCCCAACAAGTATCAATAGAAACACAAGAGTCAAAGTTCCTCTAAGGTGGGCAGAAGTCTAAGTATGCCACTGGCCTTCTAAGAGCTTCGAACCTGGGGCATCTTAACATTTATATCAGATTAATTTTTATTATTTTTATTTTTTTATTTTTATTGTTTTTAATTGTGTGTATGTGTAGATGTCTGTGGAGGTGTGTGCATGTGAGTACAGATGTCTTCAGAGGCTAAAAGATTTTGATCCCCCTGCAGCTGGAGTCCTAGGCAATTGTGTGGGAGCTGAAACTGAACTCAGGTCCTCTGCAAGAACAGTATGTACTCTAAACCACTGAGACACTTCTCCAGCCCTGCATCTCAACACTTATAATACTATCATCTAATTGATTGAATCCAATTAATTTTTTTCTTTTTTAATATTTTATTATCTTTTTATTTTTTTCTTAATAGGAAGAAGTTGAATTTGGTTTTGTCTCTAAGAATTTGAATAATGTAAAATAGAGGTACCCCAAAATGGAGTTCCCTTGGGAATAATTAAAGGAAGTCTTTATCAATTTAAAAACTAGACTTTTTATTTTATGTGTATGAATGTACTGTCTGCATGTAGGTTTGTGCACCCGTGTTGTGCAATGCTGTGGAGGTCAGAAGAGGGAATCGGATAACCCTAGAACTGGAGTTCTCCTGGAATTGGAGTTATGGATGGTTCTCAGCCACCATGTGGGTGCTGGGGATCGAACCCGGTTCCTCTGCAAAAGAAGTCGGCGCTCTTAACCGCTAGGCCATCTCTCCAGCCCCAAAACTAGACATTTTAAGCTGGATATAGTGGCCCATGCTTTAAATCCCAGCACTCAGGAGGCAGAGGCAGGCAGATCTCTGTGAGTTCAAGGCCAGTATAGTCTACGTGGTGACTTCCGGGACAGCTGGGGCTACAGGGAGACCCTATCTCAGAAAAGACCAAAAACAAACTAGACTTTTTAATCCAATAATATTAAATAATGAAATAATTTTTCTAAAGGTAATAAAAACCTTGAGTGTTTTTAAAATATGGCTTAAGTTAGGTGAAAGCATGCAGCTATAACAATATGATTAATGAAAGGACGTTACATCCTCATTTATAGCTTTGTTTACCCAAGATTTTTTGAATATTAAATATAAAGGGATTTAAGAATTATTACAGAGCCGGGCGTGGTAGCACACGCCTTTAATCCCAGCATAGAAGAGGCAAAGGCAGGCAGATCTCTGTGAATTCAAGGCCAGCCTGGTCTACATAGCAAGCTCCAGGCCAGCTGGAACTAAAGGGAGACCCTGTCTTTAAAAAAATATATATATACATATATATATGTATATATATATATATGTATATATATATACATATATATATGTATATATATATGTATACATATATACATATATATATGTATATATACATATATATATGTATATATATACATATATATGTATATATATACATATATATATATATGTTCTAGACATGATAGGAGAGCTACACAATGAAATCTCCACAGTATGGTAGTCTAATTAGATCTGCATATAGACAGTTGACATGCTAAAATGGATGGGAAGAATGTCATGGGGATGAAGAGCTGTAGCCAATCAGTTTTCTCCAGGGACCAGCTCTCTGAAAGGTTCTCTAATCCTAAATTAACAGCCCTAAACACAGGTACACACAAGCACCATTAAATGGACTCTGTGTAGAGTGTGTGTGTGTGTGTGTGTGTGTGTGTAACAATAATAACCAAAGAAGAGGAAAAATACTAGAGGATGTGAAGTTAGAGGATAGAAAGATAGGAGTGGATCAGAGAGATGAGGAAGAGCATCTGAATATGATCAAAGTACGTTGTATGAAACTCTCAAAGGATCAATAAAGATACTATTCAAATTTTCAAAAAAAGATTATGACAAAATGAAAGCCAGTAGAGATGTTGTAAGAGGGTTTTGAATTTAGTTACTTGGATACTCGTTTGTGGATGTAGTTGAAGATTAGTATCATCAAGGCTTTCTGAAGTTTATGTGTATATGGCATGGAAAGGCTGATATAGGTGTGAGGTGAGGAAAAAACAAAGAATATCCATCTATTTCCTGAGTTTTATAGCATAGGAATAGTTGGATATACTCAATAGCTCAATAGGATCCCTTTCCTCTAGACAGATAGGGTCTAATTTGGTATCTTTTTTCCAATTTTAATTATTCATTTAGTTCTTTGTTTTCCAGGAGTTCTCTGGGGAAAGGCTTTGTAACCAATTCTGAATCTTTCGCTGTCATGTTTAAAAGTCTCTTATAGAAAGGCATGTCCCCTGAAATAGAGATGGTTCCTGTAGTCCAGTAGTTACAGGAAATAACCAATATTTTCCTAAAGAACAGATATTAGATTTACTCAAATTAATAAAATGTCTTTAGCCTTAGCCACCAAAATCTTTGATCAGTTTTGAAATTAGCATCACTTGTTTATCGATTTAGCCATTAGTGCAGAGGACTGAAGAACACAGACACAATGAAAACTTCCCATAATGCACTGTTTTACAAATAAATTTAAATATTTGGGCATTTTATTAATTTGTTATTGGCAATTCCATACACATGTATAATACATTCAGGCCACACTCAAACCATGCTCCCCACCTTCTCTTATCACCCTGTCTCTCTTCCTAAACCTCCTCTCAGCAAGTCCTCCTCCTGCTATGACGTTCTGTTTTGTTTGGCTTTTGCTTTGGGAGCCACTGAGCTTACTCAGTGGTGTGGAGTGACCCACTGGAGCCCAACAAACTCACTAGTGGTCAGACCACTGAAGACGGTGACTTCCCCTTCTCCAGCTATCACCTGCCTCTGGAGCTCCTCACCCAAACCCCATTGAATTTCCTACAGCCCAATCTTGTGCAGACTCAGAGGACCTAAAGCATGTGAGGTATGTGACTCATGCTGAGCTACAACTATAATCCAGAAGCCTCCCCTCTCTCCTGTTCAAAATCACCAAGGCATTCACCTATGAGCAGGTGCATTAGGTGACTACTTCCGAATACTAAGGAAATGTACTTATACTTATTCACTCTTTTTCCTGTTTTGTTTTGTTTTGTTTTCTGAGACAGGGTCTCACATAGCCAAGGCTGGCTCAAGCCTGCTGTGGAGCTAAGTATGGCCTTAAACCACTAACAGTTTTGTTTCTATCTCCCAAGGGCTGTGATTACATGGGATTGCACCACCTTGTGCAGCTTCTGTTCATTTTCCCTAACTAGAAAAGCCTTCTAAATATAAGGACCATGCATATTTGCCATTACACTCTGTATTGGTTTGTTTTCTGTTGCTGTGCTAAAACTCCATGAACAAGGGAACTATAGGAAGAAGAGTTCATTTGAATTTATGGTTCCAGGTTCCAGAGAGAAGACATGGTGATATGGCTCGAGCAGGAGCAGAAAGCTAAGGCTTCACATCTTCAGGCAGGCCCAGGAAGCAGAGACTGGAAATTTGACAAGGTTAAAAGACTCCTAAAGCTACACACCTCCACATGCTTCCTTCAGCAAGCCCACACATTCTAAGACCTCTCAAAATGGCGCCACTAGCTGGGGACAATGTCCAAACAATTGGAGCCTATGGGGGACACTCTCATTCAAGCCACCACATTCCATGCCTTGTCCCCCATAGGCTCCTGACCATATAAAATGCAAACTGCATTTAGTCCAACCTTAAAAGTTCCCATAGTCTTTACCAGTCTCAATACTATTCAAAAGTCCACAGTCCAAAGTCTCTTCTGAGACTCAAGGAAACCTCTTAACTCTAAGCCCCTGTAAAATCAAAAGACAAATTACATATTCCATATGATAGGACCTAATACACATTCCCATTCCAAAGAGGAGGAATGGGGACACCGTGAGGAAATACCTGAGCAAAATAGGACCAAAAGCCAGCAGAGCAAAAACCAAATCTAGTAGCTCCATGTCTGACAATTGATACTTTACTTCCAAAGGACTTAGATGGTTTAGCCCCTTCGGCTTTGCTACATGAAGCATAGACTTCTCTCTTGTATGTATCACTCCCTGTATGTACCTCTTCTTTGCAGTCATCTCACAACTCTAATATCTCCAACATTTTCTTGGGGTCTCCATTGCCAATGAGGCTTCGTCTTCTCTTGGCTTGTCAGGGCCTTTACACAAGGACGCCCCTGCTCCTCTCTGCCTGGCCTCAGTGACTCTCTGAAGCCGTGGAGGAAGAACCAATGACCCCTTCACTCTTGCATCTTTCATGGCTTTAAAGCCGGCATCAGGTGAATGACACTGCCAAGTTTGGCTGCTAGCCTAGGATGGACACTGCCGATTTCATCCACGTTACCAGCAGCTATCGTGAGTTGCAGTTTTCTAGGAAAAACTACCTTAGGCTTTCTGCTTTCCCAAACTGGAGGCTTAGGTGGGTGTGGTCTTGCCCCAAGATATGCTCCATTGTTTAAGCGCCAATCTCTAGGCATCTCCTTTTTTATAAAATATTCTATTTATTATTTTTATTTTATGTATATGAGCTTATTGCCTGCATGTGTGTAAAGTGCACTTGTGTCATCCCATGGTGGTCAGAAGAGGGTATAGGATTCCCTGGAAATGGAGTTAGGGACAGTTGGTAGCTGCCATGTGGGTGCTGGGAATCAAACCTGGATCCTCTGCAAGAACAGGCAGTGGCCTTAATCTCAGCCATCTCTCCAGCCCCTAAAGCTCTCCTTTATCACTCTAATGTCCTTCTCAAAGGGAACCTCTCTCCGAGCATGGTGGCACATGCCTTTAATCCTAGTACTCAGGAGGCAGAGGCAGGTGGATCTCTGTGAGTTCAAGGCCAGCCTGGTCTACATAGCAAGCTCCAGGCCAGCTGGGACTAAAGAGAGACCCTGCTTCAAAAAGACCAAAAAAAAAGGGGCTCCTTAATCTTCCTAGTGCTCTTCTTTTTCAGTACATCTGTACATTCTTTATTTCTTTCTGCCCCATTTGCTCTTTTTTCATTGTGTATCTGCATAATATTCACCATTAATCACTATTTCTGCATTAAGCTGTCTTGAAATTTCCTCCAACAAGGAAATTAGTCCTTGTCTTTTCAATTTAGCCTCAGGCAAGCTCTGAGGCTATAGGCAGACCCCAACCAAACTCTATCCCAATTGTTGCTTAAGTGCTTATTTCCCTCAGGAACAACATTGTTCTCAGCACTACTTTCTTCCAAGCTTCTACTACAATGGCCCATTAGTTCTGCTTAGAGCAATCAACTGCTTTTCTACCCCAAACTTCTAAAGTCTTTCACATTCCTCCAAAAACACATATGGTCAGGTTCTTCACAGCCAACTGCCCACTCTCTAGAAGCACTACGTGCCACTTCTGCTCATTTTCCCTAACTGGGAAACCCTTCTAAACATAAAGACCATGTGTATATTTGCCATCGCACCCAAAGCAATATTCCTTGACATGTCAGTCACACCAATATACAAAAGTCTTCTCAAGGTGTTCCAGTTACATTAGAAAGGTGTTTGCCCTGGAGTTGGGTGTGTATACTTACTTCAATAGAAGAGAAAAAGAGAAATGACTGAAGTAAGCTATACAAAGTCGGGGTGTAAACTATAGTGTATACTGATGTATATGCAGTGCTTAGAAGAAATACTCAGCAAACATGTGGTAAATATTAAGTTAATAAAAAGCAAATTACTGTCTCCTATTTAGGCAAAAAATGAAATCCTTCTGTTAGTTCTATGATATTCAACAATTTCTGGTGCATTCACAGCTCCCAGGCACATGAAAACCCTCAGCAGCCCCAGCAACTCCAGCTCCATCCCTGGCTTCATCCTCCTGGGCTTCCCTTGCACAAGGCAGGGCCAGATCCTCCTCTTCCTGCTCTTCTTGGCTGTCTACCTCCTCACCCTCATGGGCAATGCTTCCATCATCTGTGCTGTGTTCTGGGATCAGAGACTCCACACCCCCATGTACATCCTGCTGGCCAACTTCTCCTTCCTGGAGATCTGGTACGTCACCTCCACAGTCCCCAATATGTTGGCCAACTTCCTCTCTGACACCAAGGTCATCTCCTTCTCTGGGTGCTTTCTGCAGTTCTATTTCTTCTTCTCCTTGGGCTCCACAGAATGCTTTTTCCTGGCAGTTATGGCGTTTGATCGGTACCTGGCCATCTGCAGGCCTCTACATTACCCGACCCTTATGACTGGGCGCCTCTGCAACATCCTTGTGATCAGCTGTTGGGTCCTTGGTTTTCTCTGGTTCCCGGTTCCCATCATTATCATTTCCCAAATGTCCTTCTGTGGATCCAGGACTATTGACCACTTCCTATGTGATCCAGGCCCTCTGCTAGCACTCACCTGTTCCAGAGCCCCAGTGATGGAGTTTCTCTGGGCAATTCTAAGTTCTCTGCTCCTGTTTCTTCCTTTTCTCTGCATCTTGGGATCTTATGCGCTGGTCCTGAGAGCTGTATTTAGAGTTCCTTCAACTGCTGGACGAAGAAAGGCCTTCTCTACTTGTGGGTCCCACCTGACAGTAGTTTCACTCTTTTATGGCTCAGTGATGATCATGTATCTGAGCCCAACCTCTGAGCATGCAGCTGGAATGCAGAAGCTTGTGACTCTGTTCTACTCTGTGGTTACTCCACTCATTAATCCTGTAATCTACAGTCTGAGGAACAAAGACATGAAACATTCTCTGCAGAAATTTCTCAGAATACAAAAATTAGAATATTGACTAAACATGATCATTATAAATAAATCAATAGTCAATAATCCACATTAAAAATTGACAAATGGCTGGGTGTGGTGGCACACGCCTTTAATCCCAGCACTCAGGAGGCAGAGGCAGGCAGATCTCTGTGAGTTCAAAGCCATCCTGGTCTACAAGGTGAGTTCCGGACAGCTCCGACTACAGAGAGACCCTGTCTCAAAAAGATCAAAAAAATGGCAAATGACTTTAATAAACCTTCCTGAAAAGAAGATATGCAAGTAGCCAGTTAGGAAATGGGGAGAAAGTTTCAAAATCCCTAATAATGAAGGGAATACCCATTAAAACAGTCCCCCTTGTTAGAAATGTTATCAAAATTAGTTAATTAATTAATTAATTAAACTCATCATTTTGCATGCTAACCTAAGAAGATAATTAAAAAATAAAAAATGTGGTACTGGAGATATTTCTCAGCATTTAAGAGCACCAGTGAACTATCCATAACTCCAGTTCCAAGGTAATCTGACACTCTCTTCTGACCTATGCAGGTATTGCACAACACAGGTACATACACTCATACATATAAAATAAAATGTCTTTAAAAATAGAAAATCCTCCAGGATGTGGTGGCACATGCCTTTAATTCTAGCCCTTGGGAGGCAGAGGCAGGTGGATCTCTGTGAGGTCCAAGCCAACCTGGTCTACAGAGTGAGTTCCAGGCCAGCTGGGGGCTACAGGGAGACCCTGTCTCAAAAAGATTAAAAAAAAAAAAGAAGAAAATGCTGGTGAAAATAGGGAGAGAGGGGACTTCTTGTACACTGCAGATGTGAATGTAAATTAGAATGGATATTATGGAAAATAGGAAAGAAGTTCTTCAAAATAAAAAATAGAACTTCCATATGATTCATTTATCTCACTTTTGCATATATATCAAAACTGAATAAAATTGATAAACCAAAGAGATATCTACATTGGCATATCATAGTTATACAAATGGTGTCATAGAACTATTCGTAACAACCAAGATATAGAATCAAACTAAGGATCTGCTGTGGTTGGATGTGTGAAGTCCCCATGGGCTCCTGTTGTTTGAACACTTGGTCCCAACTGGCAGCAGTGTTTGGGAAGGTTGTAGAACCTTGGGCAGCTGGAGCCTTAGAGGAGGAAGTGGGTCACTGGAGGGTGGGACTGAGGTTCTATAGGCCGGTCCCACTTCCTCTTCACGTTCTGCTAACTGACTACAAATGCGATGCCCTAAGATGGAATATAGCCCCTCAAACTGTAAGCCAGAATAAACCTTTCTCCCTAAAGCTGCTGTTGTCAGGTATTTTGTCACAGCATTTAGAAAAGTAATTAATATAGGGTCCATCACAAAACAATAGATAAATTATGGTATATGTGTACATACTATGGAATATTACTCGCCATAAGAACAAATGATTGTGTCACTTGCAGTAACGTGAATAAAACTGGAGAACATTGTGTTAAGTAAAATAAATCAGGCATAAGAAGTCATATCCTCCTGCATGTTGTTACTTATGTGTAGAAATTAAAATAAAAATAATTTCATAAGGTAAAGACTAGGATAATGGTTACCAGAGCCTACAAAGTGAGGAGAGGTAATATGGTTAGTGTACACAGGAGTGCAGTTGTATAGTTACTCAACTTCTCGTGTTTGGTATGCAAAAGTAAAACTACGGCTGACAGCAATTAATTCTGTTTCAAAAAAGGTAGTAGAGAAGATTTTGGATGTTCCCAACATAAAGGGTAAACATTTTAAATTATATTATATGCCAGTTGCCCTGAGATTATGTATACCTTTTACATATACTGAAATGTCATGCTGTGCTTCACAAATATGTACAATTATGATATCAAATAAAATTTGAAAATATAGATCCAGGCATGGTGTCACATTCCTATAATCTGAGTAGTTGGGAAGCTGGGACAGGAGGGTCATGAGTTAAGGGAGGCTGCATAGCAAGACTCTGCTTTAAAAAATAAAATAAGCCAGGTGTGGTGGTGCACGCCTTTAATTCTAGCTCTTGGGAGGCAGAGGCAGGTGGATCTCTGTGAGTTCAAGGCCGGCCTGGTCTACAAAGTGAACTCCAGGCCAGGTAGGGCTATAGGGAGACCCTGTCTCAAAAAGACAAAAAATAAATAAAATAAAATAAAATAAAATAAAATAAAATAATCTGGTGCCCATGATTCTAGCACTTAGGAGGCTAAAGTAAGAACATTATGAGTCTAAGGTCATCTGTGCTACACAGAAAATTCTAGACTAGCCTGTGCTTCATAGAGAGATATATCAATAGTTAATCTATTTTTAAAAAATAATAAAATCCTCAGGCAAATGAACAATCTTCACATTATTTCAGGAAAAACATAAGTAAAAAAATATTCCATTAGCCAGGTGTGGTGGCACACCTTTAATCCCTGCACTCGGGAGGCAGAAGCAGGCAGATCTCTGTAAGTTCAAGGCCAGCCTGGTCTTACAGAGTGAGCTCCAGGCCAGTTGGGGAGACCCTGTCTCAAAAATACATATATATATAACATTTTTTCTGTTACCTTAATAGGCCAAGCAGGCAAAGGCTGTAAAAAGTTGGATTCATAAGGGTAGTTCATCATGGCCAGATTCACCCAGGTTTCAGAGAGCCACTCTTTTAAAGACGAGATGTTCCTAGGAGTTAAGGGGCTACATAGGTGAAGGGCTTCAGTAAGCCACTGGAGACCACTTCCTGAAGACAGAAAACATTGCTGATGTAAAGGTCAACTGATCATTTACTCTTTACTTAGTATTAGAGAAAACACAATTTTCTATATCACTTCTATAATAATTTTTAATACCCAACAAAATATGTGAGAAGTCCATGATAGAAAAGCTGTATATGTTGTCATGGAACTTATAAAACTTATTAGTTCCCATTTTTAGATGCTATTAAAATAAATAATAAAAAGAATGCATAAATGACAACTAAATACAACCAATGGATGTATCTAATGAATAGAATACTGAGCAAAAGACAGCAAACCAAAAAACAATTAGCAAAAGCCATGTTTATGCAACTCTGATTACAAAGATTCAAGAATAAGTAAAATTAGGGGCTGAAGAAATGGCTCAGCAGTTAAGAGCACTGGCTGTTCTTGCAGAGGACCCAGGTTCTATTCCCAGTACCCACCCATATAGTGGCTAACACCTGTCTGTAATTACAGTTCC
>VZQC01008758.1:0-37500 GCA_009823505.1 Rhizomys pruinosus | reverse complement strand
AAGTCATTCATTGATGATAAGGAGGAAACTNCTATAGTTTATTTTCAAAATTTGTAATTTTGATTTATATGTGGAATGTATATATGCATATTTTGGAATCTTATAAAATTTGGGGCTAGAGAGATGGCCTAGCGGTTAAAAGAGCCAACTACTCTTGCAGAGGACCTGGGATCGATTCCCAGCACCCACATGGCAGCTGAGAACTGTCTTTGACTCCAGTTCCAGGGGAATCTGATGCCCTCTTCTGACTTCCGTGGCATTGCACGACACAGGTGCACAGACCTGCATGCAGACAGTACATTCATACACATAAAAGAAATTTTAAAAATTAAAGGGAGAAAAAAGATAGAGAAAAACCTATTCAAAGAACTGACCAAAACAGTAAACTTGTGCATCAAAAAGGTTATAAAAGACTGAGAAAAAGATGCAAGACAGGACTTACCATGTATGACAGAATCCATGATCTCTGGCAGGGGGTGGGGGGACATAAAGGGTGGGCATGTATGGGGGAATGAGTCTAAATTTGATTAAGAAATGTTGTATGAAATGCACTCAATAAAAATTAACTTTAAAAGATTATGAAAATTTTTTAAAAACCCTACATGAATGGAATATGCAGGAAATGTGGGACACCATGAAAAGACCACATTTGCAGATCATAGGCATAGAGGAAGGAGAAGAATCTTGAATAGTGGTGTTGACTGGATCTTCAACAGAATTGTAGGAGAATATTTCCCCAAATTAAGGAAAGGTTTGCCCATACAAATACAAGAAACACGTAGAACACAAAATAGACAAGACCAGAAACAAAACTCCCCACACCGTATCATAGTAACAACACTAAATGTATAGAAAAAAAGAGAAAATACTGAAAGCTGAAAAACAAATACCCCATCAGAATTAGAGCTGACTTTTCAGGGCAAACTATGAAAGCCAGAAGATCCTGGACCAAATTATTCCCAGTTCTAAATGACCATGGATGCTAACCCAGAATACTTTACCCAGAAAAAAAATGTCTACTATAGTTAAAATATTCAACTGAAAGAATTTGTGTCCAGAAAGCCAGCTCTTGAGAGAATACTCGAAGCAATACAAAGAAGAAAGGAACAACTGTACCCAAGTGGCAATAGAAAGAAAGTAAATGGAGTTATAAATTTGGAAACACGAAATTAGACCAAGAATGGAAACAGAAATTAAAATGATGGAAACCAATACACATCTTTCAATAATAGCTTTAAACATCAATGGATTTAACTCCCCAGTCAAAAGACACAGGCTAATTGAATGGATTAAGAAACAAAACCCCGGGCTGGAGAGATGGCTCAGTGGTTAAGAGCACTGACTGCTCTTTCAGAGGACCCGGGTTCAATTCCCAGCATCCACATGGTGGCTAACAACCATTTGTAACTCCAGTTCCAGGGCATTGCATAATACATGTGCACTTACACACATGCAGGCACACACACACACACACACACACACACACACAAAGCAACAAAATCCAGGAGCTGGAGAGATGGCTCAGTGGTTAAGAGGACCAACTGCTCTTGAAAGGACCTGGGTTTGATTCCCGGCACCCACATGGCAGTTAAGCAACATCTTTTTTTATTTTATTATTTATTTTTTATGTGTATGAATGTACTGTCTGCATGTAGGTTTGTGCACCCGTGTCATGCAATGCCTCGGAGGTCAGAAGAGGGTGTTGGATTCCCCTGGAACTGGAGTTCTCCTGGAATTGGAGTTACAGTCAGTTCTCAGCCACCATGTGGGTGCTGGGGATCGAACCCGGGTCCTCTGCAAGCGCAGTCCGTGCTCTCAACCGCTAGACCATCTCTCCAGCCTGCTAAGCACCATCTTCAAGCTGGGCGTGGTGGCACAGACCTTTAATCCTAGCACTCGGGAGGTAGAGGCAGGCAGATCTCTGTGAGTTCAAAGCCAGCCTGGTCTACAGAGTGAGTTTCAGGCCAGTTGGGGACAGAGAGACCCTGTCTCAAAAAAAAAAAAAAAAAAAAGAAAACAAAATCCATCTTTTTTTGTTGTGGCATGAAACCCATATCACCTTCAAGCAGGACACTTTCAGGTGAAAGGATGGAAAAAATATTCCAAGGAATGTGCATTAAGAAGCAAGGAGGAGTTGCAATTATAATATATGATAAAATAGGCTTCAAACTAAAACTAAAAGAGATAAAGAGGCTCACTTCATTCTGCCTCTGCCTCCCAATGATCAAAGAAACAATTGACCAAGAAGATACCACAATCATGAAAATATAGGCACGAAACTCTGGTGCACCCAACTTTATAAAAACAGTACCACAGGACTTTAAGATAGAGATTAATCCCAACTCAGTAATAGTATGGGACTTCAATACCCAACTATTTCCTTTAGACAGGTCAACTGGACAAAGAATAAACAGAGAAACATCTGAGTTAAACAATACCATACATATCAAATGGACCAAACAGACATCTGAATAGTCTACCGAAGCACCAAAAATACACTTCATTCAGCACCCCCATGGAACTTTCTCCAAAATCAACCACATACTGGGGTACAAAACAAGCTTCAACAACAAATACAAAAAATTGAAATAATTCCATGCATCCCTAGTAGAGCACAGTGCAATAAAGCTAAAATCAACACTGAAAGATGCCCTAGTAACTATAATGTACCATGGAGAGTAAATAGTAACACTCCTAAATGATAACGTGGGTCAAAGAAGACATTAAGAAAGAAATAAAACTATTAGTGGAATCAAATGAAAAAGATAGTACAATAGAAAAAAAAACTTATGAACACTTTAAAAGCCCTAAAAAAAAAAAAAAAAAAAAAAAAAAAAAGCATTAAGAGAATTTTTTAGTGTAAGTGCTTGCATAAAAAAAATCAGAAAGCCACAAGAAAAAACTCCATATTCAACTCAAGACTCTTGAAAGGCATCAACAAATGAAACCCAAACCCAGGAGATGAGAAGAAAAAAATCAGGGCAAATTTAATGAAATAAAACAAAATAAGGAAAAAAAGGGTCAAAAAAAAATTTATTTTATTTTATTTTATTTTATTTTATTTTATTATGTGTATGAGTGTACGGTCCTGCATGTAGGTTGGTGCACCCGTGTCGTGCAATGCCGAGGAGATCAGAAGAGGGGATCGGATTCCCCTGGAACTGGAGTTAAAAACGGTTCTCAGGCTGGGAGATGGCCTAGCGGTTAAGAGTGCTGCACTGCTCTTGCAGAGGACCCGGGTTCAATCCCCAGCACCCACATGGCAGCTGAGAACCAGCTTTAACTCCATTCCAGGGGAATCGGACACCCTCTTCTGACCTCCTCGGCACTGCATGACACGGTGCGCAAACCTACAGGCAGACAGTACATCATAAACATAAAAAATAAATTTTAAAAAAAATAAGAAGGATCTGCTGGACAGCATATCCTTAAAAAAAAAAAAAAAAGAGGAAAAAAAAAAAGACGATTCTCAGCCTCCACTGGGTGCTGGGAATCGAACCACTGGTCCTCTACAAGAGCAGTTGGTGCTCTTAACCGCTGAGCCATCTCTCCAGCCCTAAATAGCCAGATGTTTTAAACAAGATAAACAAGATACATAGATCCTTAGTCCAGTTAACCAAAAGAAAGAGCAACTCCAACAAAATCAGAAATGAAAGGGGAACCATAACAGATAACAAAAAGATCCAGAACATTATAAGGGAATACTTTATAAACCTACACTCTACTATGTTTGAAAACCCAAGAGAAATGGATGAAATTATAAAATTATTGGAATCACCAAAGACAAACCAAGAGGAGATCAACATCTTAAGCAGACTCATAACATATAAGGAAATTGAAAAAATCTTCTAAAAAAAGCCCAGCTCCAGATTGATTCACAGCAGAATTCTACCAGACATTGGAAGATCTATAACCAATACTACCTAAATTATTCAAAAATATAGAACCAGAGGGAGAACTCCCAAATTCATTGTATGAAGCCAGCATCACACTAATTCCAAAACCAGGTAAAGATAAAAAGAAGATAGTTGCAAAAATGCTGAACAAAGAGTACATTCATACACATAAAAAATAATAATAAAAATATTAAAATACTTGCAAACTGCATAAATACATACATCATAAAGATCATCCACCATACCTGATGTGGTGGCACATGCTTTAATTCCAGAAGAGGCAGAGGCAAGCAAATCTCTGTGAGTTCAAGGCCAGCCTCATCTAAGGAAGTGAGTTCAGGCCAGCTGGGACTGCAGGAAGACCCTGTCTTAAAAAGACAAAAAATAAAAAAAAAAATCATCTGCCATAATCAAGTCAGCTTTATTCCAGAGATGCAGGCATGGTTCAATATATGAAAGTCAATAAATGTCATAAATCATGTAAATGGACTCAAGGACAAAAATAACATGATAATCTCAAATGATTCAGAAAAGGCCTTTGATAAAATTCAACATGTCTTTATGGTCAAAGTCCTGGAGGGAATTGGACTGGAGGTAACATACTTCAACATAATTAAAGCTATATACAACAAAAACACAGCCAACTCACTCTAAATGGAGAAAAACTGGAAGCATTCCCATTAAAATCAAGAACCAGACAAGGCTGTTCACTGTCTCCACTTCTTTCTAATATAGTGTTTGAAACTCTTGCTATAGCGATAAGTGAAGAGAAGGCAATTAAAGGAGAACTAATTTGAAAAGTGGTCAAATTATCCCTCTCTGCAGATGTTATGATACTATACCTAAGAGATGCCAAAATTCCACCAGAAATCTCCTAGAAATAATGAACACATTCAGCAAAGTGGCAGGTTATAAAATTAATCTACAAAACTCAGTAGCCTTTCTAAGTTCCAAGAACAAGCATCGGGGGAAAGAGTACATGGAAACCCTCTATTCACAATAGCATCTAAAACCAATAAAAGAGCTCAGAATAAACATGACCAAGGATATTAATGATCTCTATAATGAAAAGTTTAAATCTTTAAAGAAAGAGATTGAGGAAGACACCAGAATATGGAAGGACCTCCCATACTCATAAATTGGAAGAATTACTATTGTTAATATGACCATCCTAACAAAAGCAGTATGTAGATTCGATGCAATCCCAATAAAAATCCCCATGAAATTCTTCACAGAATTAGAAAAAAAAATCCTAAAATTTGTAGGGAAGCACAAAAGACCCCAGATAGCCAAAGCTACACTGAGCACAAAGAGCTATACTGGGGGATTACCAATGTTGGGACCAGGTTAAAAAGAGTTAATCAGAAGGAGGGAGTTAACTGTAAAATTGAGTTAGTTAAAGCAAGCCTCTGAAGTAAGTTTGGTTCCCATGGTTACTCCCACCTTGAGCACAATTGCTCCCATGACTACCCCTCCTGTTCTGACCACAGCTGCAAGAGTACGCCTTTAATCCTAGCACTTGGGAGGCAGAGGCAGGCAGATCTTTGTAAGTTCAAGGCCAGCCTGGTCTACAAAGTGAGTTCCAGGACAGCTGGGGCTACAGGGAGACCCTGTCTCAAAAAAAAAAAAAAAAAAAAAAAAAAAAAAAAAACAACAACAACAAAAAAAAAAAGAAAAAGTACATTTCCTGCTACTCTACTCCCGAGTCGAATTCCCAGAGTACCTGAGGTCAGGACGAACTTGCCAAGTGCTAGAGGGACGTTGCTTCCCACCCCCTACAGGGTGCATTCCTCTCCAGGGGCTTCCACACTGGCTAAACACAAACCCAATACTCAGGTCACCACTGCTTGCTTGTGTTTCTATAGCTTGCAACATGTGTATTCTGATAAGTCACCAAATCCTCTAGTTTGTGGTTTTTTGTCTTAAAGTCTCTGCTAGACAACCCGTTGAGGTCCACTCCTTCCCTGCATAGATCGTGTTGTGTCCCTGTGCACCAATATTGGGCCCCCGGTGCCCTAGTTTTCTCAATTGGTTTTTGGTCTGACCAGCAAATTGAATAAATTTTGTTTCAAAAATTGAATCCTGGGCTTGAGATTTTCCTGTGCATTTTTTTTCTCTTTCTTTTTTTTTTTTTTTTTTTTTTTTTTTTTTTTTTTGTCTTTTTGTACAGGGTCTCCCTGTAGCCCCGGCTGCCCTGGAACTCACATTGTAGACCAGGCTGGCCTTGAACTCACAAAGATGCGCCTGCCTCTGCCTACCAAGTGCTATTAAAGGCATGCACCACCATGCCTGGCTCGTATTTTTCAAACCTATATATTTCAACTATATTACAGAGCTACACGGCATCTAACCACGCATGGTACTGAGACAAAAATAGACTAATAGATCATTAGAACATAATCAAAGACCCAGGGCTGGAGAGATTGTCCTAGCGATTAAGGCACCAACTGCTCTTTGCAGAGGACCCGGGTTTGATCCCCAGCACCCACATGGCAGTGAGAGCCATCTTTAACTCGCCAGTTCCAGGGAATCCCCACCCTCTTCTGACCTCCGGTGGCTTTGCACAGCATGGGTCACCAACCCCTACAGCAGACAGTTTAACTTCATACACATTAAAAATAATAAAATAGGCCGGCCGTGGTGGCGCACGCCTTTAATCCTAGCACCTGCGGGGCAGGCAGGCAGATCTTTGTGAGTCAAGGCCAGCCTGGTCTACAGAGTGAGGTCCCGGACAGCTGGGCTACCGGGAGACTGCTCGAAAAAGACCAAATAAATAAATAAATAAATAAAAAATAAATACATAAATAAAAATAATAAATTATATTTATTATAAATAAAATAAAAGTTTTTTGTTGGTGCACGCCTTTAATCCTGCACTTGGGAGGCAGAGTCAGGCGATCTTCTTGAGTTCAAGGCAGCTGGTCTACAGTGTGAGTTCCAGGACAGCTGGGGGCTACCGGGAGAACCTGCCTGAAAAAACACAAATAATAATACTAATAATTAATAAATTAATTAAAAAATAAAATATAAAAAAATAAATAAAATTTACAATACATATCAAAGACTCAAACATGAGTACATGTAATGTCAGCATCTGTATTTGACAAAGCATGCTAAGAACACTCACTTGGAGGAAAGAAAGCATCTTCAAGCAAACAGTGCTAGAAAAACTGGATCTCCACCTGGAAAAGAATGAAACCCGACCCTTATCTTTCAACTTTCACAAGTCTACTCAAAATGAATCAAAGACCTCAATGTAAAACCTTAAACTCTCAAACCGTTAGAAGAAAACATTGGTATTAACCTACAAGATAGAGGTGTAGAAATGGATTTTCTAAATCAGACACGGTTTGCTAGGAATTAAGGCCACCAATTAGCAAGTGGAACCTAATTAAACTAAAAGGCTTCTGGATCAGCAAGGAGACAACCAGGGTGTCAAGAGAAAACCCACACAGTAGAAGCAAGGGAGGCAGAGTCAGGCGGATCTTCTTGAGTTCAAGGCCAGCCTGGTCTACAGTGTGAGTTCCAGGACAGCTGGGGCTACAGGGAGAACCTGCCTTGAAAAAAACAAATAATAATAATAATAATAATAAATTAATTAAAAATAAATAAATAAATAAAATTTAAAAAATAACATAATCAAAGACTCAAACATGAGTACATGTAATGTCAGCATCTGATATTTGACAAAGCAGCTAAGAACACTCACTGGAGGAAAGAAAGCATCTTCAGCAAACAGTGCTAAGAAAACTGGATCTCCACCTGGAGAAGAATGAAACCAGACCCTTATCTTTCACCTTTCACAAAAGTCTACTTCAAATGAATCAAAGACCTCAATGTAAAACCTTAAACTCTCAAACCGTTAGAAGAAAACATTGGTATTAACCTACAAGATAGAGGTGTAGAAATGGATTTCTAAATCAGACCCGGTTGCTCAGGAATTAAGGCCAACAATTAGCAAGTGGAACCTAATTAAACTAAAAGGCTTCTGTACAGCAAAGGAGACAACCAGGGATGTCAAGAGAAAACCCACACAGTAGAAGAAAATTCTTACCAGCCACACACCTAATGGAAGTTTCAAATCCAGAATACATAAAGAACTCAAAAAACAAAGAATCAAGAAAACAAGATTCCTTCTTTTTTGTTTCCTGCAGGCACTTGCAGATATGCACTCAGCTTTCTGCTCTGGATGCCCTGTGCCATGCCTCCCCACCATGTTGGACTCTTATCCCTCTGGAGCTGTAAGTTAAATACTCTCTTCCTTTATAAGTCGCTTTGCTCATTATTGTGGTGTGGTGTCACAGCAACAGGAAAGTAGCTAATACGGATGAATGTGTGAACACTGTGAGCACAGTGGACTGGAGGACCTAGCAATTGTCCCAGCATCTTCTATGTATGTTTTCCAGTAATTTTAATATTCAAAGAAATGTTTAGAGTGATGAAAGTTTGCCTATTTTCCGTAGTACTAGAGAGATGAAGTGGGGCAGAGGCTCCCAGGCTTTTCCGTTTTCTCTCAACATGTGAGTAGATGTTTTCCTAATCTTCCTTCCTCCCTCAGGCTCATGAATGAATTTTGGATTAATTAATCTTGGATCAGTTTTACTGAGTTTATTCTCAGAAAATTAATTAATGTCAGACTTTAAACTGATATACATACATTTCATCAGGAAGAGTTAGGTTGTATGGTTAATGAGGGTTCATTATAGGTCAACGTTAACGTATCAGGACTTTTAAAATATATTTAACTATGATTTGACATTACTCTAAATATATTCTGTGTTTGTATTAGTTTTCCTTTGCTGTGATAGGATGCCATGACCAAGACAACTTATAGAAGGAAGAGTTTAGATTTTCAATTCTGTTCCATTGGTCAATGGGTGTGTTTTTTGTGCCAGTACCTTTCCTGCTGATTGGATGAATGTTCAATTTCCTTTTTCATTTCATCCTGTTGATTTCTTCAGTATTTCCACTTCCTTTTGGAGCTTTTCATTCTCTATTTGTAGCTCCTTGCTTCACTGGTCAGTTTCTTTTTTCCTTTCAGCCTGAGATCTTTTAAATGTTTCCACTTAATTCCGGAGTTTGACATTCTCTCCCTCTAGTTCTTTTCTGAGTTTGTATTTCTCTTCCTCTAGTTCTTTTCTGATTTTGTATTTCTCTTCCTCTATTTTTTTTCAGAGATTTTCAATCTCTCCCTTTCGTTCTTTCCAGAGTTTATCATTCTTTCCTTCTAGTTCCTTCGTGAGTTTTTCATTCTCTCCCTAAGTTCTCTGATTTGTGCTTTATAGTCTTTAAATATGTCTACAACTGTTCTAAGGTCAGTGTCTTGGTTTCCTTCCAGGGAGATCCCATTGTTGGGATCTTCTACAGGACTGGTTGAGTTCTGTGGGGATTTATTTTGAGCTTTTCCCATATCGTTGTTTTTCCACTGTGTCTTTGGCATGTGTGCTTGAGGTTTGTTGTAGTAGTAGTTGTTGTTGTTGTTGTTGTTGTTGTTGTTTTACCCTTTTGTTTGTTTGTTTGTCTTCTGTTGCTAATCTCAAATGTTAATATGGAGGACAGGTTGGTCACTCAGTTTGCTTCCTGCTGGTTTCTTCCTCAGATTTGGCTATGCAGCCTCAAATCACTGACACTCCTGGATCCTCCCAACCACAGTAAACCACACCACAGCACCATCAGTTTGAGCAGGAGGGTAGGAGGGGTTTACTCCTTTGGCCTGTGTACTGGACCCCACCTGGGCAATGAGTGCGTGTGCCACTGGCTGTCCTTCTATCCACGCACACAATTCCTCTCTATGGTTCTACTGGTGAGAGGCAGGTGTCTGGGGTGGGCCACCACAAGCCTGCACACCAGAAACCCACCTGGGCAGCTGGGCAATGAGTGTGCATGACACTGGATGTCCTTCTATCCACGCATGCAGTTCATCTCTATGGTTCTACTGGTGACCACAAGCCTGCATGCCAGAAACCCACCTGGGCAGCTGGGCCACAAGTGTGCATGCCACTGCATGTCCTTCTATCATACAACCTTGAGTGATCCAGTTCTTCATGTTTATTTCTAGTCTTGATATTCTGTTTTCTATTTCTTTTACTGTATTGCTAAGACTTTCTTGTTGTCTCTAATTGACTTCTTGAGTGTTTCACTTCCTTATTCATTTCAGCCTGAGTTTTCTTCAATATTTCTATCTCTTTTGTGAATATAGTCAGAAGTTTATCCCTATCATCTTTTAGTTCTTTCACTTGTTTGTGTGTTCTTTAAATTTGTTGAATTCTTTGATCGTGCTTATGATTGTTCTTTTAAATTCTGTGTCCTGGGTTATCACTAGGGGGTTCAGATTGTAGAACTCTTCTTTAGGACTGGTGGTGTTTGGTGGGGATATATTATTCTGATCATTCAGATTATTATTTGGGCATGTGGATTTCTTTTTTTGTTTGAAATTCTCATATGAAACTCAAGTCTTCCTTTGTTGAGCTGAAGACTGACTCTGTTCGTATTCCTGATATGCTTTGGTTGTTTTCTTATTGGGTCTGAAAAGCTAGTTAGTCTAGGCTTCAGTTTCTCTCTTTTGATTTTATATTGGAGGAACCAGATGGTTCTAGTTCAGCTACTCAAGAGTTCCCACAGAAGCCCAGGTCAGGCATCTGGATACTCTCAGGCTTCCTTCTAAGGTCTGGGCCCCTACTAGCTACCTGCCAACACAATTTGGGAAGCTAGCTAGGAGGATGCTGGATTCAGGTGCTCTCAGATAGTCTTCAAAGTCCTGGACCCCTAATAAAGGGCAAAGAAACCTAGCCATGCAGCAGTTGGAAGGGCTGCAGATGGTCCCAGTGTCAGGGGATGGACACAGTGCAATTTGTGAATTGCAGGATTCATGCTCTCTCAAGCAGACTGGAAAGGGCTGGACGCCTACTAAAGAGCAGAGAAGCCTAGCCCTGCAGCAGTGGGAAGGCTGCTGATGCTTCCAATGTAGGCACATGGGCATGGCATGATTTGATAAGCTCACCACCACCCAGAGGCCCAGTCAGGCTCTCTCAGACAGTCTGGAAGGTCTTTCATGTTGACTTTAAGGAGAAAATAAAACAGAAAACTGGAAAAACTCATAGTTGTTTCTTAACTCTTTACAACTTTACCAATTGCACAAGGAAAATCAAGACCATTAAAATTTTAACTAGATTGACAATTATAGTTATAGAACCATCTCAATGTAATGTTTTGAGAGCAAGTTCATGAAGGGTGTGGCTGAATGGTGTTGTTGCAGTTTTCCCAACGACAGAAAAGCTTTTTCTTGTTGCTTGTACACATTCAGATGTGGCTATAGTCTGTGTAACTATAACAGACATATTACTACTTTACTTTAAAAGGCCCACTATTAATGTGGCAATTGACCAAGCCCTGGACTTTAAATTTGTCTACAGCCCTGCTATGAGAAGGTACACAATTTCCAATATTCTCAACTTGATGAGGTTGTGCAAAGGAAATAATGAAATTCTATCCAGCACTGGAGATGATTGGTCTGCATGGTGTGGCAGACTTGGGTTTGTTGTTTGTTCTGTCTGAAAATGACGCTGTAGCTGCTATATCCACAAATTTCTAGGCAGCATTTCTCCGTGGAGAAACTAGAAAAACTCCTTTTGGAATTATTTCTATGGTGAAGAAACCTCGGCCATCAGAAGGGAATGATGATTCTCTTCCAGCTTGCAAGAAAGCTAAATGTGCCGGACGTGGTGGCGCGTGCCTTTAATCCCAGCACTCGGGAGGCAAAGGCAGGTGGATCTGTGAGTTCAAGGCCAGCCTGATATACATAGAGAGTTCCAGGACAGCTGGGGCTTCAGGGAGACCCTGTCTCCAAAAGACAAAAAAATTTAAAAAAGAAAGAAAGAAATCTGAATATGAGAACCTGAAAGGATGCCCCAACCCAGACTCCATGAGCACCATGTCCTTCCCTTTTCCAGCTCATCAGGCACAACCAAAATGAAACTGCATGATTTGCTGCTTTCATTTGAAACTAGAATCCAGTAGACTATAAAAGCAGTTTTCTAGTTAGGCCCTTAAACATAAGAAAAAAACTTAGTGAAGCCTTTTTAAGGTATTTCATTAATTTAGATTTACTCTAAGAGGAAAATTAATTAACTTATCCTTTATAGAAGTGATAAATAATAGTAAGTATAATCATATCAAATATTTTAAGAGACTTAAAATTTATAAAATAATGTTTTTCTATTTGATACATATGGATTTTTTTCAATCTTACTGCCCAAGAAGTGACTATTTTGAAGACTTTAAAACCTATTATGGGAGTGTCTTTTAGTCAAGTGATATGTTTTTAAGCTTCTTTTTCATATACTGATTGAGTTGGTTCTTTCTAAATGGAATTCTGTGCTTGTAGAAGCAGAAGAAACACACGAATGAAAGTATTCTTGTTCCCTTTCTTTTAAAAAAATGATTCTTTCTCATGCCATCCCAGGGAGACATGGGGATACAGAGATAGTATTTTGACTACTGGAAAATAAAGGGAGATGGTCTCCAGAGAAGACAGATCCCAGAGGAAGAAAGAACAGCAGAGCAGCCTCCTGCAGTTCTTCTCCTGGATATGCTAAATTGATCCCCACTCAATAGAAGAACAGAGCTCACTCCTCAGGGGCTTTGTTTATAAACCCCACATGTGCCAGTAAACACTTGGAGATCTTCACTCTACTCCCTTCTCTTGATGGTTATTATAGAGGAGACCTTATCTCTTCTCCAGGAAAACAAGACACTGTCAGAGAAACATCAGGTTTGGATTCCTTCTTGTCCCCAAAAGGAGAGGATGGTAATACTCAGAGAAGAAAATGAACAAAAGAGTTAGAAAAATGACCCTTTCAATTTGCTGTCTTTTGCTTTGTTTCGGCTCCATGTTATATAGCCAATAATCCATAAGCACAGCTCCGTGGGCCCTAGACAAAGTGTTTCTATATGCATCGTCCTATTCAGAGCCCTCAACCCTCCTGAGAAAGTGGTTTTTGGCAGTTTTACAGGTGAAGGAACTAGAAAATAGTTTATATAATTGAATGAACAGAGTTTCCACAGTTAGTGACATGTGAATTATAATTCAAACACTGGGCTGCTTACTCTAAATCCATTGCTTTTTTCCAATGCCTTAACTGCCAACCACCTCTCAATTTTCTCTGGGAACTTTGCTTTTGTTCTCTAGGGCTTTACAAAAATGGGACAAATATGATAATTTCCTGTCAGATCAAATGAAACAGATATGCTGTGAGCATCAGACCAATCATGGCTTCACAGCATTGTGCTTTTAGACTAATCTTGAAACCAAAGTAAGTGTCAGAGAAATCAAGCACCCTTCCCTGCACACGTCATAGCATAAGATCTGGCTAGTTTAAACTGGTCGATTTCAACTTGACTGAAAAATTATTGGGGTGAACATGTTGTAGTCTTTTTATTACAATATTAATTAATCATACTACATAGCCTATATACTTAAGTACAACATTCAAGGCATTGTAGCCACAGTCAAACTCCCTTCTGCAGCCAATTCTGAACAATCTACCTGCCATTTGGACAGATCAAGCTCGGCTTGAGTCAGGAAAACCCCACTGCTGCCCTCTGAACAAAGAAACCCAGTAGTGGAAGGTGAATAACAACATATTCTTGACAGAAATATCTCCTCACCTATGTCACTTGGCTTTTGTTCAGCATAAAATGGTCCTGGTACAGAGACTTGTTTTCATATGCTTCTGGTTTTCTAGGACAACTCAGTCAGACTCTCAAAGCTGGAGAAATGTCCTTAGAAGAAGCTAATGGGCAGCATTTGGCTTCATTTGTATGTGGCAAGCTATTCAACTGATGTTCACATGTGAGAGGTAAATGTAACTAAAATACCATCTTTATATCCATAGGTCTCGGTACAATGTACATCTGTGGTATATTTGAATAGAAGTGAACATGTTATAATAAAGGAGATTTAAAATATAATAATTCAAGCCAGGCGTGGTGGTGCACGCCTTTAATCCTAGCACTTGGGAGGCAGAGGCAGGCGGATCTTTGTGAGTTCAAAGCCAGCCTGGTCTACAAAGTGAGTTTGAGTTCCAGGACAGCTGGGGCTCGAAAAGACCAAATATATTCAGTTCTTCTCCAGATACAAGTTTTCATCCTCTTTCTCCTACTTCAAACGAATAAGGCCATATTGTATTTAGCAAAGGAGGCCTCTGGCTTTGGACATGTTCTGTCATCCAGAACAGTGAATTTGCCACTGCTCCCTTTAAATGGAATTCCTTCAAGTCTGGCCAACACTGAGGGAGCCTCAGCAAGAGCCCTTCTTATATATCTTATTCCCTTAGGTTTTACTTCCTTGGTTTTTCTTTAAGTGAAGCAACTGATAATTATCTGCCTGTCATCTGTCTAACTGTGACATTATAGATAATTATTTCAACAAATTTGAGTGAATAGTTTCTTAAAGTCAAGTGAAGAGTTTCTTAAAACTGAAGGAATCCAATGGTACCTTATTAAAGTGTTGACTAGAACAGGGAAGATATGAATACATTGGTGCATGTGTATGAACATGTGTGTGTACATGTATATGTGCAAAGTAAACAAACCCAATATATTTGGAAACTCTTTTCTGTGATAGCTCCAAGTTGAGCCAGGAGGTGACTTCTAGAAGCCCCTTCCTCTCCTCACACGTTCCTTTGCTCCAGTAGAATCTTCCATTATTCTATAGCTAATTGGATGGCTCCTGCTCTCTTTTCCCTATAAATGTTAAGAGCAGACATTAGAATGGGCGCCGTGGCATCGCCTTTAATCCCAGCACTCGGGAGGCAGAGGCAGGCTGATCTCTGTGAGTTCAAAGCCAGCCTGGGCTACAGAGCAAGCTCCAGGCCAGCTGGGACTAAAGGGAAACCCTGTCTTAAAAAAGCAAAAGAAAAGAGCAGGAGTTACAAAACTGCAGCCAAGATCTCCCTGTCTTATTTAAGTTATATCTTACTTAAGTTTAAAAATGTATGGTAGAGTATGATTTTGTGACACATTGAAAGCTACATGACATTTAAAACGACTTTTACTTGAACATAATTTTCTTGGAAAACAGCCACATGCAGCTGGAGAAATGGCTCAACCGTTAAGAACACTGATTGCTCTTGCAGTGGACCTGGGTTCGATTCCCAACAGCCACATGGTATCTAAGGTGGGTCCCCTTACATACATGCAGAGGCTACTCTGATATACATAATTTTTTAATTTTTAATTTAATAAAAAGAAAGATGTGAAGAGGAGCAAAGAACAGGGAAACAATCAACTTATATCAATATATTTCTTTTTTTAATTTTTATTTATTTATTTATTTTTATATGTACTGTCTGCATGTAGGTCTGTGCATCTATTTTTATTTTATGTTATTGAGTGTATTGCCTGCATGTGTTTAAGCGCACTCAGGTCACGAAATGCCTGCAGAGAGCAGAAGAAGGCGGCATTAGAAATGCTGGAACTAGAGTTACAGACTGTTCTTAATGACCATGTGAGCCATTTCTCCAGGCCCAAGAGAAGTCAAATTTTCTTTTTTTATTTTGGGAAGTCAAATTTTTAAACACAGTTTAGAAGTTTTATTTTATTCCAGTGTGCTGGTACACTAATTGGAGTCCGTGTGCAAGGAAATGATCTAATCTGAGTTCAGTCCTTAAAGAGCCACTAGAGGAAGACTCTACCACCAAAAGATACAAGGAGTTAATGTCTCATGAAATCTTTTTAGTGAAAATATTTAACTACGTATATCCTAGCGTGCACACACACACACACACACACACACAAACACACACTCACACACAGTGAGGTCAGCCTGGTCTTAAACTCACAAAGATCCACCTGCTTCTGCCTCTGCCTCCCAAGTGCTGGGATTAAAGCCCTGCACCACCACCCTGGCTCGGACTGATGGGTTTTTTGAGCCTACAATGAAAAGTGTGAGAGAGATGGCTCAGTGATTAAGAGCACTGGATGCTCTTATAGAGGACTCAGGTTCGAATCCCAGCACCCAAGTGGCAGCCAACAACCATCCATAACTTCACTTCCAGAAGATCTGATACCCTCTTCTGACCTCCACAAGAATTGTACAATGTGGGTCCCCTTACACACATGCAGAGGCTACACTGATATACATAATTTTTTAATTTTTAATTTAATAAAAAGAAAGATGTGAAGAGGAGCAAAGAACAGGAGAAACAATCAACTTACGTCAATATATTTCTTTTTTTTATTTTTATTTTTTATTTATTTATTTATTTTTATATGTACTGTCTGCATGTAGGTCTGTGCACCCCGTGTCGTGCAATGCCACGGAGGTCAGAAGAGGGTGTCGGATTCCCTGGAACCGGAGTTCTCCTGGAATTGGAGTTACAGACGGTTCTCAACCGCCATGTGGGTGCTGGAGATCAAACCCGGGTCCTCTGCAAGAGCAGTCAGTGCTCTTAACCGCTAGGCCATCTCTCCAGCCCCTGAGGTCAATATATTTCTTAAGCAGCTAATGATAGCTATGTGTTTTCTTTCTCAAGATGATTTAAATATAAATCTGAGTCCTCAGCTAGCTTTATTTAGTCATTCAGTAATTTTTGGTGCATTCACAGCTCCCAGGCACATGAAAACCCTCAGCAGCCCCAGCAACTCCAGTTCCATCCCTGGCTTCATCCTCCTGGGCTTCCCTTGCACAAGGCAGGGCCAGATCCTCCTCTTCCTGCTCTTCTTGGCTGTCTACCTCCTCACCCTCATGGGCAATGCTTCCATCATCTGCGCTGTGCGCTGGGATCAGAGACTCCACACCCCCATGTACATCCTGCTGGCCAACTTCTCCTTCCTGGAGATCTGGTATGTCACCTCCACAGTCCCCAATATGTTGGCCAACTTCCTCTCTGACACCAAGGTCATCTCCTTCTCTGGGTGCTTTCTGCAGTTCTATTTCTTCTTCTCCTTGGGCTCCACAGAGTGCTTTTTCCTGGCAGTTATGGCGTTTGATCGGTACCTGGCCATCTGCAGGCCTCTACATTACCCTACTCTTATGACTGGGCACCTCTGCAACATCCTTGTGATCAGCTGCTGGGTCCTTGGTTTCCTCTGGTTCCTGGTTCCCATCATCATCATTTCCCAGCTGTCTTTCTGTGGATCCAGGATTATTGACCACTTCCTATGTGACCCAGGCCCTCTGCTAGCACTGACTTGCCAAAAAGCCCCTGTGATAGAGCTGGTCTTCTCTGCCTTAAGTCCTTTACCTCTCATTATTCCATTTCTGTTAATCATGGGGTCTTATTCTCTGGTCATAAAAGCTGTACTGAAGGTTCCTTCAGCATCTGGGAAAAGAAAGGCCTTCTCTACCTGTGGGTCTCACCTGGCTGTGGTTTCGTTATTCTACGGCTCAGTACTAGTCATGTATGGGAGCCCAACATCTGAGCATGAGGCTGGAATGCAGAAGCTTGTGACCTTATTTTATTCTGTCTTGACCCCACTCCTCAATCCTGTTATATATAGTCTTAGGAACCAACATATGAAGACAGCCCTGAAGAAATTTCTAGGTACATAAAAACCAGTTACTGAAAGATTCTTGGGCATTGAAACATATTTATGTTCAGATTTTAACTGGTTTTATTCAGATAATTGTTCATCTTAGAATAGACCAAAATCTGGAACATCTAGGAGAATATTTGTATTAATTATTTTCTTGGTTTTTCAACCCCCTGTTCTGTTGTTCCGATGCACCAGTTATTTTAACTGAATGCTAGACCTTGGGTTCTAGAAGTTATAAAGGCAATGAGTGTAGCAGCTCAGCAGAAGGTGAACTTCCTCCACATGTGCTTAGAGGCAGATTCCTTTGATCCTATTGGAGTGTTATTTTCAGATCCTTTAAAATGACCTCTACTCCTTCAACCTCGCCCTAGGCGTGGCTCTTATTCTAAGGGCACAGCCTTTCTGAGATGGGCTACAAGACTGGACTGCTTCTGAGCTCCCTGATTTTACCAAGTGCTGATCCACTACTTCTGAGCACCACTACCCTGGAAACCTCTGCTTGGCTGTTTGGACTCTCAGCTTCTGCTTCTGCCAACTTTCTTGAAATCTCATTTGCATGTAAACATCTTAGAAATCCAAAAGGTCTTGAAGGAAGATCACATTTGTTCTGAGTCTCTCCAGTCTCGGGTCTTCTTTCCATGACATGTTTCTGAAATGTCAGTTGCTTTCACAGCTGCAAGCTCCTCTTCTACATCACAGTGCAGGGAAACTGCTCCCCACTCGGGCTGTGTCCACTCTTTCTCCCTTTTGTTCCCATATCTCCATTTGTGCACATTCTCCCTAGCCCAGGAATTGCCAAGAGTCCATGGAGGAAAAACACTTGCTATTCATTTATGTTGGAATTGTAGGCCCTGAAGTTTTGGCTATGTCCATTTTCCAGTATCTTCATTGCTAATGTAGTTTGTCCAGACTTTGGAGTTACTGTTCATGGAACACACTTTCTGTTTAATTCATGCTGCTCAGTCATTTTTTTTTTTCTGTTCTATCCAAATCTCAACTATTCTCACTTCTCTCACTCTCAGATGATCTTGTAGCAAAAAAAAATTATAAATCTGAGCCATAAATACCTACAAGAGCTTATCTATGTGTAAGTCTGGGATCTAGACCTAGTTTTGTTTTAGTATGCTAGCTCCAAGTCTCTGAGAACTGTCCTCTGTAATCAGAGGGAAATGATCATTCGAGTAATAGAAGAGGTCCAACCAAGACCATAAGAACGGGTTAGGCCTTTACAGTATAATATTGTTTGTCATGTGAATTTCTTACAGTACAAACAAAAATATAAAAATGTAGCATATAGACACAGCTAAGTGAAGAATATGACATTTTTCCCTTCAAGAAACCATCACTCCCATTTCTAGTAAAACAAAGAAAATATAGACAAAATGGGTTGGTCATTAGCATCACAAGTTGCTTTAAAATGATCTATAAATGCAGCTGGGTGTGGTGGTGCATGCCTTTAATCCCAGCACTTAGAAGGCAGAAGCAGGCCGATCTCTGTGAGTTCAAGGACAGCCTCATCTACATAGTGAGTTACAGGCCAGCTGGGGCTAAAGGGAGACCTTGTCTCAACAATACCAAATGAAAAAGAAAAGAAAGGAAAAGAAAAGAAAACTGATCTATAAATGCATTTGCACTTACCATAAAGTATAAAAAGGGAGTAAAAGCCTAGGGAGGCAGAGGCAGGCATATCTCTTTGAGATCAAGGCCAGCCTGGTCTACATAGTGAGTGCCAGACCTGCTGGGGCTTACAGGGACACCCTGTATCAGAAGTGAGAATTCGTTGTGGTTTCCTTTCCATGGGAAAGATGCCATATTGTGTTTGAGCAGGGCCAATATATGGAAAGTCTCTAAATGAAATATCATTACAAAATGAAGCAGGAATCAGATCTATCTAAAAGGCACTAAATGAGAGCAATATGTGTGGAGGTGTGAATGTGTGTTCATGTATGTGTGTCTGTATATATGTGCATATGCATTTGTATGTGTATATGTATTTGTGTATATGTATGTGTGTGTTATCTGTGTGTATGTGTGTATGCGTGTGTGTAAATGTGTTTGAAAAATCCAAATCAAACTTTAAAAGGCTGTCTTAGCCATCACCTAGGCGTTCCAGAAATAAAATTATAATTGGGTGGTAGGAAGGTGTCTTAGGGTGCTGTAAATATACAGGTTTCTTCTATGTGTACTGTTAAACAATGGAGGTGTCAAAAAATATGATCAACTGTGTCACACTAAATTACACTATTATATAGTCTGTAGTAAACTGGATGTCCATAACATAATTATCATTGATAAACAGGTTGCATCATATTGTTGCAGTGTTTCTCAATGAAAGTTTTCCAGAATCCTTTTAGTATGAAATGTCCTGTAAAAAAAAATAATATGATTATACAATAGTAAAACATTCTCTTGCATTAAGTTGAAGACATCTGTTTAATTTTTAAGGGGAAAATAAAGTCTAAAAATATACATAGGACTGTTACGTTCTTTTTTTAATTTTCTTTTCTAATTTAATGACATAATTTATTATAATGCATCCACAAATAAAAACATCACATAATGGTCTGAGACTGCCTGACTTCAGCCTCTGCATGGTGAGCTTCCCAAATCATACCATGCCCATCTACCCACTTTGAGACCACCATCCCTCCGTCCCTTTGCCCCAGGGAAGACTTCTTTACTGGCTAGTAGGGGGTGCAGACCTTGGGAGAATACCTGACAATGTCTGGATCTGGCCTCCACAAAGTGAGCTCTCCAAATCTGCTCATACCCTTCACCCTGCTCTGGGACCATCTGCAGCCCCTCCAGGGCTTAGACGTCCCTACTAACCAATAGGGAGCAGCACTTCCATCTTCCATTTCCTCTTCTTAGACTTTGGCAGCACCCATCTGAAGTTTCTAAAGTGCTTCTAACTGTCCAGAGCCTCTTTTCATTCCTAGAGAGCTCCTGAGTAGCCTGACTGGAGCAATCTGGTACCTCCTATATAAAATCAAAAGAGAGATTGTGAAGCCTAGACCAGACAGCTTTTTATACTCTAATCAGTAAGCAACCAAGGTACATCAATAATACAATGAGAATAAACTTCAACTAAACAAAGGAAGGCTCAAGTTTTATACCAGAGTCACAAGCAACAAAAGAAATGTACATTCCAAAACCACAAGGAAAAATAATATGAAAAAAAACAAAATAATGTTCCCATGAAATACCACCAGTCTTATAGAGGAGTTGTAGAATCTGAACCTCCTAGTGATAATGCAGGACACAGAATTTAAAAGAACAGTCATAAACATGATTAAAGAATTCAATGAGTTTAGGGCTGGAGAGATGGCCTAGCAGTTAAGAACGCCAACTGCTCTTACAGAGGACCAGGGTTCGATCCCCAGCACCCACATGGCGGCTAAGAACCGTCTGAAACTCCAATTCCAGGAGAACTCCAGTTCCAGGGGAATCCGAGACCCTCTTCTGACCTCCGCGGCATTGCACGACACGGGTGCACAAATTTGCATGCAGACAGTACATTCATACACATACAGAAATTTAAAAAAAATTTAAAAAAAGAAAAGAGATTTATCTAGCTTAGAATTCTGGTGGTTAGAAGTTGTGAACATTGGGTAAGGGCCTTTCACCTTTCTACACAGTATGGTGGATAGCATCTCATGGAGCTGGTGCTTGTGGGGTAGTAAGTGGATGGGGTGTGGAAGAGGCCATGCAGGAGAAGGAAGAAAGGTACTGGGGCAGGCCAGTCAGGTGTGTTCTCCTATGGCAGCCTTGTTTCTCAGAACTATTTCACTCTTGTGAAACCAGCATTAAATATCTTCCTTCAGGCGGTGAATAATGTTCCACTGAAGAACACTTGTTTCAGTGTTTTTGTTTTTGTTTTTGCCATTCACAATTCTGAACATCAGCTCTAATCTTAACTTGGCTGTCAGATTTGAGTAAGTTACTTTTCTCAGCAAAACAAATAAAGAAAATGGAGGTGAACATGCTGGTGCATACTTCCAATTCCTTGGGAAATAAGGCAGGGTCGATCAGGAGTCAAAGCCTTGTTTCAAAAAGATAAAAAATGGAAATTGAATTTAAAAAAGAAAATAAAATAGNAAAAAAAAAAGGGATGGAATACACAGGAAATGTGGGACAACATAAACAAAGACATAGAGGAAGGAGAAGAATCTCAAAATAATGATGAAGAAAATTTCCTAAAATTAAGGAAAGACATGCCCATACAAATACAAGAATCACATAGAAAATCAAATAGGACAGAAAAGACATTCCCCACACAATATCATAGTAAAAACACTAAATGTACAGAAAAACAGAGAATACTGAAATCTGAAAAATAAAAACCCATCAGAATTAGAGTTGACTTTTCAGTGCAAACTATCAAAGCCAGAAGATCCTAGACTAAAGTATTTCCAGTTCTAGAGGACCATGGATGCCAACCCAGAGTATGTTACCTGAAAAAAATGTCTACTATAGCTGAAGAAGAAAGAAAAACCTTCCATGATGTGAAAAGACTGAAAGGATCCATGTCCACCAAACAAGCCCTTCAGAGAATGTCTGAAAAAAGAACTGAAAAGAGGACCAACTACACCCAAGAGGAAACAGAAAGAAACTAAATGAAGCCATAATTGTAGAAACACAAAATTAGACCATACAAACAGAAACTAAATGATGGCAACAACCACACATCTTTCAGTAATAAACTTTAAATGCCAATGGCCTTAACTCCCCAGTCAAAAGACACAGGCTAGTTGAATTGATTAAGAAATAAAATCCTCGGGGCTGGAGAGATGGCCTAGCGGTTAAGAGCACCGACCGCTCTTGCAGAGGACCCGGGTTCGATCCCCAGCACCCACATGGTGGCCGAGAACCGTCTGAAACTCCAATTCCAGGAGAACTCCAGTTCCAGGAGAATCCGACACCCTCTTCTGACCTCCGCGGCATTGCACGACACGGGTGCACAAACTTGCATGCAGACAGTACATCCATACACATACAGAAATAAATAAAATTAATTTAAAAAATTAAAGAAATAAAATCTTAAACTGCCAACCCATGAAGGGAAACAGCCAGAACTGATCAGAGTCCAAAACAACATCTCCAGAGAAAATAGACTGTTTTGCTTCTTGCCCACCTGTGCCCCTTTTCTAAAGCCTAGGGAACAATCTGTGGAAGAGGGGGCATGGTAGAATGTAAGGGCTGCAATTGGGGTGAATGGTGAAACTACAGCACTATAGACTGGACTCTTATTTGATCAACATGCTTGTACACACAAGCCCCTCCAGCTGGACAATGGAGAACTCGGGCTGTATAAGTATGGGCATAGCTGCTTGCAAATTGTTTTTACATGAAGGATGCTTGTATTCATTACTTATTACTTATTATTAAAAATAAATAAATAAGAAATAAAATCCTGCTGGGTGTGGTGGTGCACACCTTTGATCCTAGCATTCAGGAGGCAGAGGCAGGCAGATCTTTGTGAGTTCAAGGCCATCCTGGTCTACAGAGTGAGTTCCAGGCCAGCTGGGGCTACAGGGAGACCCTGTCTCAAAAAAAACAAAAACAAAAAAGCAAACAAAGAAACAAAACCTATCTGTGTGTTTTCGTCTGCAAGAAACCCATCTCACCTTCAAGGATAGAGACACTACTTTAAGGTGAAAGGATGGAAACAATATTATAAGCAAATGTCACTAAGAAACAAGCAAGAGTTGCAATTCTAATCTCTGACAAAATAAACTTCAAACTAAAACCAATCAGAAGAGATAAAGAGGTCACTTCATTCTGATCAAAGGAGCAATTGACCAAGAAGTTAGTACAATCATGTACATATATGGACCAAACTCATGTGTGCCCAACTTCATAAAAACAGTACTAAGTATCTTAAAAATAAAAAAAGATTAACTCCAGATAGATCAACTGAACAAAGAATAAATAGATACCTGAATTAAATGAAACCATACATCAAATGGACCTAACAGGTATTTACCAAATATTCCACCCAAGCACCAAATAATACACATTCTATTTAGCATCCCATGGAACTTTCTCTAAAATTGACTACATACAAACATACAAAACAAACATCAACAAATAAAAAAATTGAAATACTTCCATGCATTCTATCAGACCACAACATAATAAAGTTTAAAAATCAAAAGAAGTAACTACACAAACTTATGGAGATTAAGCACCACACCCCTAGCAATGCTTGGGTGGTAGGGGTGAGAGGGGTCACCATGCCAGATCTCAAAATATATTACAAAGCTACAGTCATAAAAACAGCATGATACTGGCACAAAAACAGACACATAAGTCAATGGAACATAATTGAAGGCTTGAAAATGAGTCCATGCAATTTCAGCCACCTGATATTTGGCAAAGATGCCAAGAACACACACTGCAGGAAAGATAACATCTATAACAAATGGCATTGGCAAAACTGGATCTCCACCTATAGAAGAATAAAACTATACCCTTTACATTTCACCCTACACAAAAGTCAACTCCAAATGAAGCAAAGATTTCAATGTGAGGTTTGAAATTCTGAAACTGTTTAAGAAAAACATAAGGAGTACCCTATAACATGTAAGTGTCAGAAAGACTTTCTAAATCAGACATGAGTTCCTCAGGAATTAAGGACAACAATCAGCAAGTGGGACCTCATTAAACTAAAAACCTGCTATGAAGCAAAAGAAAAAGCCAAGAAATCAAGAGAAAACCTACAGAGTGGGAGAAAATCTTCCCCAGTGATACATCTGACATGAGTTTAATTAACATCCAGAATATTTAAAGAGCTTAAAAAATAAAGAATCAAGAAAATAAGTGGCCCAATTAAAAGATGGGCTATGGATCTGAACAGAAAGTTCTCAAATGGAGAAATAGAGATAGATGCCCAGGAAACATCTTTAAAAGTGTTCGTGTCTTAGCGTAGGCTTCCCAGAGGAGCACAACTGTTGATCTAAGACAAATGCTTGAAGAAGGATAAGGATCCTGGCAGCATCATTCTTGGCAGCTGAAGAAGCGTCATCAGTTCTGAATGAAGAACTGATGGTGAATCACAGCACTCAGGGCACATTAACAGTTAAGAACTTTTATGTCTAGAGATGCTATGACAGAACGCAGCAGGTGGGTGTCTTAAACAACAGACATTTAGCTTCTCACAGTTAGGGAAACCAAAAGTAAAAAATCAAGAAACAAGAGTGATTTCTTCTGATGTTAAGTAAAGTAATACAGTCCCAGAAAAACAAATGATGAATGGTATCCCTCATCTGTGCATGCTAGTGCCAATAACCCAGTTGTAAATATTTCTTATTGGGAATGATGCATATTGGAAAGAACAACAACAATACCAACAACAGAAAAGACTGCATCAAAGAACTGACTGAAAGGGTGAATCTGATGGGGTGGAGGGGTTGGGAGGGGGACACAGGTATATATTTGATTTGTAACATATGCTTGTACAAAAAATATATAAAACAATAAATTAAAAAAATTAAATACAAAAAAAAGTGTTCAACATCATTAGTAATTAGGGGAATGCAAATTAAAACCACTTTAAGATTTCACCTTAGTCAGACTGGCTAAGATCAAAAGAACAAATGATGCCAAGTGCTAGAAAGCATGTAGGGAAAGCGGAACATTCATTCACTGTTGGTGGGGTTTCAAAGTCATACAAATACTATAGGAATCAGTCTGGAGAACTCTTTAAAAAACTGAACATGAATCTACCATTTAACCTGGTTATACCACTCTTTGGCATATACTCAAGAAACTCATCCTACCCCAGAGGTACTTTGTACACCCATGTTTGTTGCTGCTCTTTTCACAACAAGTAAGTAATAGAAGCACCCTAAATGTCCCTCAGCTGATGACTGGATAATGAAAATAGGTATACTTACATAATGGAGCCCTGCTCAGCAGTTAGAAAAGATGAAATTTACAGGCAAATTAATGGAGCCAGAAACTGTTATACTAGGTGAGTTAACACAAACTCAGAAAAACAAATGACATATGTTCTCCCTCGTTTGTGGATCCTAGCACCAAATCCTTATATGTGGTGTAACTTTGGGAGCCAGGAAAATGAAAAGGAACCAGGGAAGTAAAGGGAAAGAAGGATCCTGGGGGCTGGAGAGATGGCTTAGTGGTTAAGAGCACTGATTGCTCTTGCAAAAGAAGTGGGTCATATTCCCAGCACCCACATGGCAGCTCTCTTTATCTCCAGTTCCAGGGGAATCCCACACCCTCTTCTGACCTCTGCGGCATTGCAGAACACTCGTACACCAACCTACATGCAGACAGTACACTCATACACATAAAAATAAAATAAAATAAAAAATAGCATTTTACGGTTTAAAAAAAAAAGGAAGGATCCTGAGAGAGAACAGTAGGAGACAGGTATTACCAAGGGTGAAAGGGTAAAATGGAGTTATCTAAGCAGGAGAGAAGAGAGGATGTTATACATGGAACTGTGACAGTAAAGGGGAAGAAGGGTGAAATTGGAAAAATTTGTTTGTTAACAAGGGAAGAGGGAAGATTATTGACAGGGAAAGAGAGAAGACAAATAATGCTAACCTGGTGATGAAAAACAGGGGGAAGCTGGGCATTGCATGGTGGTGCACACCTTTAATCCTAGCATTTGGGAGGCAGAAGCAGGCAGATCTTTGTGAGTTCAAGGCCAGCCTGGTCTACAGAGCAAGTTCCAGGACAGCTGGGGCTACAGGGAGACCCTGTCTGGAAAAGACCAAAAATAAATAAATAAATAAATAAATAAATAAATATTGGCTGGAGAGATGGCTCAGCAGTTAAGAGCACCAACTGCTCTTGCAAAGGACCCAGGTTCGATTCCCAGCACCCACATTATGGCTAAGAACTATCTTTAAGCAGCCCATGCCTTTAATCCCAGCACTCAGGAGGCAGAGGCAGGGGTATCTCTGTGAGTTCAAGGCCAGCCTGGTCTATAAAGTGAGTTCCAAACCAGCTGGGGCTATAGGGAGACCCTGTCTCAAAAGAAAAGAAAAAAAGAGAAGAGAAGAGAAGAGAAAAAAAAAAAGAAAACCAGGAGGAAACATATTAGCTCAAAACCACACAGAAAAAATTTCATATAATATCTCTACATGAGTCCATGTGTATAGTTGATATACATAACAAGAAACACTGCCTGACGGGAGATACCTCCCTTCAACTTCTTGGCCAAGGTAGTCCAAGACACTCCCCAAATTACGCAAGCGATTGCTAGAGCCTTTGCCTCCTTAAGACCCTACTGCTGAAGATAGAACATACTTCGAACACAGGACTTGGAGCAATGGCCACCTGCCTGAAGGCTAGCTTTCATAATTTTGGAAAACATTGTGCAAACTGTTAAGGGAAAATATCAATCAATGGTCCAAGCTCAGCTTTAAGATCTAATAACTACAATGATGGCTGGACAGTGAAGTATATAAGGGCAGCGGTGGGACTTTTATCTTGGGATAACCAAGAGCTACCTAATTAGACTGAAAGCCCACTCAGTGAGTGGGAACTTATGTGTGGTACTGTAAATATAGCCAAATATACATGGCTGGAGATCTATATACATAGATCTTAGAGAAAACCCCAAGGCTGTGACATTCCTAGAAAAGTGTAATTCCTTAGTATGTGCCAAATACGGGTGGATCCTTGTATTTGCAGACAAGTATGCTTGTCACAATGCATCAAAGAAGCTTCTTCTGAAACAAATGGAAATTTTTACAAAGTTCCATACCTGGTCACACACAGAAATAGTGTCTATGAAATGCCCAACCCTAAGTGACATCTACAGTGGAACCTCTACACCTAAGGCTTACAGAACCTAGTGGAACAAGCAGTAGTGAGAATATTAATACGTCTTTCAACTCATCAATGAAACTTCCTCAATCAACAGAGGGCTACGAACACAAAGGGCCACAAATGGCCAAAGTGTAGAGAATAAAAGTCTTCAGAGAGTGGGTCTTTGTACAGGACTCCAGTATTTAAACTTCATCCACCCAGGGCTCAGGGACCATTGCAGAAGAGGAGGAGGAATGATGTAAGAACCACAGGAGGAAGCACACGACCACATGGATACAGTCTTACAGGTTCCTGGGACTTTGCTCACATGAAATTACAGCAATAGTGACAGTATGCACAAGGCCCATGCAAACTCAAGCCGAAAAGAAACCCAGCATAGAACTCTGGAAATGGGTAGTAGGCCCCAATCTTAGCTGAAGAACTATTGGGCAGATGATTACTGCTGGGTGAGGAAGAGCTGCTATTCATTAAGGGAGGGATTCCAGATAGGCTGACCAGACCCCAGTGGTGAACATGCACTGAAGACAGAAGGGGATGCTAACTTGACTTGATATACCTTAACATAAATGACAGAATGCATGAAATCCAGTTGGGGGGCTTTGAATGAAAAGAGAATATAAAGATTAAGATGTTGTTTATGAGATACACAAAAATTCAATTAAAAAAATAAAGCATCATACAACTAGATTAATGTAGCCACTCAAATAAACCCTTGCCCAGTCTCAGACTCAATTTCTGTACAGCTAGAATAGCCATTTCAAAGACATAGTGTTTCATTTCATAGTTTAACTCTTTTATTATTAATTTTATTATTATTATTAATTTTTATTATTTATTATTAATCATATGGATTTATCACCAGGAAAAAAGTGAAAAAAGCTATGACAAAGTTGAAACTAGAAAAACAATTCTCTTCAATGACACATGTCCTTTGCCTACATTCCCTTCTTCCTCAACACCTAATAGGACACATTTGTGATATCCTTTCTAGATGTTAATGTTATACCCACACTTACATCTGTTAACATATACATGTGCCAGGTGTGGTGGCATATGCCTTTAATCCCAGGACTCGGGGGGCAGAAGCAGCCTGGTCTACATAGCAAGCTCCAGGCCAGCTGGGACTAAAGGGAGACCCTGTTTCAAAATGATCAAAAAAAAAAAAAAATATATATATATATATATATATATATGTGTGTGTGTGTGTGTGTGTGTGTGTGTGTTTTATAAGCAATGATCCACATATGAGAGAGAATATGCAGTTTTGTCTCTGAGTTTTTTCCACCTTGCTTAATATCCACTTTCCAGATCCATCCATTTTCCTATAAATCTCATGATTTCACTTTTCTTTGCAGCTGAATAATATTGCATTTCTATATACATACCAGATTTTCATTATCCATTCATCTGATGATGGACATCTAGGTTGGTTCCACTTCCTTACTATAATAAATAAATAAATAAATACCATTGGTGTGCAAATATCTCTATGGAAGGATATGGAGTTCTCTAGAGCATTTGTCTAGCATGCACAAAGCCCTGGTTCAATCCTCAACACCACAAAAATAATTATGGTTATCATATTCATATCCAGAATCTCAGAAAAATTCCTACAATTCAGCACCAAAAAATAATTCAACCCAATTTAAAAGTGGGCAAAGAATTTGCACAGACATTTCTCCAGAACAGATATAGATGGTCAATAAGCACATCAAAAGATGTGTAACATTACTAATCATTGAAGAAATGTGAATCAAAATCACAATGCCTTGTCACTCCATATTCATTAGGATGACTATTACCAAGACAAGAACCTACCCACAATATAGGAATTAACTTAAGGACATTTTATTAGGTAGGATAAGCCAGTTGTGAAAGAATAAATGATGTGTAACTGTACTTAATACGAGTTACCTACAGCAGGGAAATCCATGCAAAAAAAAGTAGAAGGGTGATTGTCCGAAATAAGGAATGCCACAGGAAATTGTTGCTAAACGAGCACATAGTTTCAGTCTATGCTGATAAGAGAATTGTACAAATGCTGGCTGCCCAGTTACATAAGTGTACTTAACGTCACTAAACTGTACACTGCAAATAGTTTAAATCATAGTTTTATAATTAGTAGGTATTATGTGGCAATAGGTTTTACTATGAAAAATAATTTGATACCCTCAAGAAAAACTAATAGAAGAAAATGAAATGACAAAAAATTTTAATAATATTCAGTGGGAGGAAACTCCTTTATGGTACTGTAAACATAGCCAGATGCACACAGCTGGAGAGGTCATAGATCTTAGAGAAATCCCCAAGTTTCACACATCCCTAAGCTAATATAACACCTTACTAACACCAAAATAGGCCTCCTTGTATTTACAGACAAATATCCCAGACACCACTCAAAATAGAAACTTCTTTTGCACCAGATGAAGAATAGTACAGCGTTCCACAACTGGACACACACAGTCATGGTCTGTGAATTGTTCAGGCCTAAACAACACATCTTCAGTGCAACACCTACACATAAGGCCCAGGCAACATAGAACAAGAGCCAGCAAGACATTAATTAACCTCTTAACTCTCTTAACAAAGCTCCACCATGCAACAACAGGAGGCAGGTGTGGGGTCATCAGCCATGGGGATCCTCCCTCTGGACCACCAGCTCCCCACAACCTTCTGTGTGGCAGCTGCACACTGCTGTTGTGTGCAGGCCCAGGTTGCAGCAAGCCAGGATCGGAAGGGAGCAGAGACAGGTCCTCGGGGTGGTGCTCAATACAACGGGAAGAAAAACCCGGGAGTCTGTGTCAGTGGGCAGCTCGTTTATTAAGAGACAAAGATATGGGGGCAAAACTTCAGCGGGAAATTTGGGGGCAGGATTAAGGGAAAGCGATGTGACTTGTGGGGGTGCTTCCTTTGGAACAGTTGCAAGGTTAGAAGTGGTTTTTGTGAGGGACTCTGCAAGGGTAAAAAAACTGCTGGAGGCTGAGGCTTAGAACCAGAGTCCAGGTCATGACTTAAGATAGAGTGAGCTGGACTCCTACCATCATCACAATGTTTCTGGGTCGCACAGCTGTTCTCAAAATCTTCATCAATCCTGGTGTCTCCCACATCGCCCCCTTTTTCTTTTTAATGGGAAGGGTCGTTGTCATTGGAGGGAAGGGTAGGGACTGTCTGGTATGGTACTAATACTCTATTGGTTGTAACTTTTACTATGTCTTCTATGCATCCTTTAAAAAACTGGATTAGGGGGGCTGTAGAGATGGCCTAGTGGTTAAGAGTGCAGACTGCTCCTGCAGAGGACGCGGGTTCGATCCCCAGCACCCACATGGAGGCTGAGAATCGTCTTTAACTCCAGTTCCAGGGGAATCCAACACCATCTTCTGACCTCCACGGCATTGCACAACATGGGTGGACCAACCTACATGCAGACAGTACATTCAAACACATAAAAAATAAATTTTTTTAAAAAGTAAATTAAAATTTAAAAAAAATAGAAATAAAAAAATTAAAAACTGGATTAGATGCCAGGCATGGTGGTGCATGCTTTTAATCCTAACACTTGGAAGACAGAGGCAGGCAGATCTCTGTGAGTTCAAGGTCAGCCTGGTCTACAGAGCAAGTTCCAGGCCAGCTGGGGTTACAGAGAGACCCCGTCTCAAAAAGACCCCCCCAAAATAAAACCTGGATTAGACATGGGGCCGTGAAGTGAAAGGTGCATAGACAACAGGGTCCCAATAAGGGGAGGAGCTGAGGTAGGAAGAGGGCTGGTGAACCAAGAGGGATTTCTACCTGGGAAATAGGAGATGTTAAGCTCATCCCTGAGCTTATAGAGGACTTTTACATTTTGTTCAACCAGTCCTGATTAACATAGAAACAACGCTCCTCTTTTAACGGGAGACAGGTCCCCCCCCCCTTATAAAGTTCAAGGGTCCATCTACTCTGCAGGAGCACTCTGGCAAACGAGGTGGTTTGTCTCTGGAGCAACTCCAGGCTAGCTGCCAAGGAGGCCATGGTTTGAGCAAGTCTTTCTTTGACGTTTGCTGAAAAGAGTGTCCCAAGGCTCCCCCTGCAACTCCTGCAGCTCCCACCGACATTGTTAGTCCGGTACTAATGAGGAGGGGGATGAATACAGCCCATTTGCCTCAGTTGAGGTACAGTAGCCCTGCAGCCTCCTCCCTTTCAAAGAGATATAGCTGGGGCATCACAATCACTGAGTTGCAGAGACCTGTAACAACAAATCAATTAACACACAGGGTGACAGTACCATTATGCCAAATAAAGGCAGGGGGCTTGGCACAAATTTGCCTAGAGATAGGCGATTCCAGAGGCAGAAATCCAAATGGGAGGGAGCTCTGAGTAGACTGCAACTGATTAAAAGAGGGATGCCGCCAGGTGTGGTGGCCACACCTTTAATCCCAGCACTCGGGAGGCAGAGGCAGGCAGATCTCTGGGAGCTCAAAGCCGGCCTGGTCTACAGAGCAGCTTCAGGACAACTGGGACTAAAGGAGCCCTGGCTCAAAAGACAAAAAAAAAAAAAAAAAAAGAAGAAGAAGAAGAAGGATACCCCGAAGGGGGGGGGGTGGCAGTACCACTACTAAGTGAGATGTTGGTAGGGACAGCTGCAAGGATCCGGTACATTAGGGAGGCACAGAGGAAACGCTGGGACGTGTTGGGGGTCGGGAGAGAAGTGGATAAGTTCTACGGCATACTGAACACACCAGGGACAGAAAAGGGCGTACTGTACTTGGTCCCACAGGTGGTCTTCCTGAGTGAGGATGTGAATCTTAGTCTGTTCAGACCTTGGTGTGAGTACAAGTTGGCAAGAGATGTAGATGTCAGCATGGGGTACTTGGCATAGCCACAGGGTTACCCTGAACTCCTATTCTCCATCTGTCATCCCAGTGGGATTAGTTAGCATTTTAAATCTGTTATCCTTAATGAGGAACTTTCTAGAGGGGAGGGTGCTTACCTCTAATTGGCAGGACCAGAATCAGCAGCCCCTATACGTTCCTGTGTCTTGAGGACAGTCACCCCCATTTCGAGAAGGAAAACAGATGAACAGGATAGTAACAGTACTAGTAGAGTTAGGAAAAACTGGGATAGTGATGGTGGTCTGCTGCCCTTGGGGGAGCAGTCTCCAGTCCCAATAACTTTATTTTGACTCCTATCTGACTGTCTAACGGAGAAAAGCCAGAGGTAACCTAAGTGTGCTGTAATCCCGTTCAGCCAGGTGAGAGCCAGGATAGCCATGAGCAAGGACAGCTGGACAGGGCAGGGTGGACACCCTACGTCTGTGGCAGCATGGGCTGCAGAGAAAAATAAGGAGCCAGAAGGTGAAAGAAGTGAATGTAAAAGTGCAAAGGAAGAAAGCCACCAAACCCGACCGTTCTGATTTTTTCTTAAGGGTCTCTGGAAAATATGAGAGTGCTGGACCCCAGCTGCTGGATGAGTAGGGATTTGCAGAGGCAGTGTTAGCATGGAGTGTAACAAGAGCAGCCATAAGAATAACTGAAGGGGCTGGAGAGATGGCTTAGTGGTTGAGAGCACCAACTGCTCTTTCAGAGGACCCAGGTTCGATTCCCAGCACCCACATGGCGACTAAGAACCATCTTTGACTCCAGTTCCAGGGGAATCTGATGCCCTCTTCTGACTTCCATGGCATTGTACCACAGGGGTGCACCAACCTGCATGTAGACAGTACACTCATACACATAAAAAATAATAAAGAAAGAAAGAAAAATGGAAAAGGAGGATTGAGGGGGACATGTGGCCCAAGCATCATTGACTAGATCGTGGATATCCTTCCAAGTGATCTTGTTGGCTCGTTGCTGGTGGCTCTTCCTTTTCCTTCTGTGTCTCCATTCTGACAGGGATAGTTGAGGCCATTCATTTGGTCGATGGGGAGGTGTTGGATATTTCTGGTGAGGACCCAGATAGGCCTTGGTTGGTCCTGTGGAAAAATGTAAGCAAAACCACTTCCCAACATTATCAGGGGTTGGGTCCCTTCCAGACGCCATCCATAGGGTCCTTCCATCTTACTAGAATTTGTGGGACAGTTTCAGGGTTTTGCCAGTGAGCAACAATGTGGGGACAAGTTGAATTTTTGTGTATATTAAATAGATTTAAAGTAGTTAGGGCCAATGCTAATTATATATTAGGAGGGTACTTGCCCTTGTTTTGTTTTTAAAGTTGGGACTTGAGTGTCTGACATGTTCGTTTGATGATTCCTTGTCCCTGTGGGTTATAAGGGAAGCCAGTATGGTGGGTTATCTTCCAAAGGGCACAAAAAGCCTTGAAGTGAGAGCTGGTGACTGCAGGACCGTTGTCTGTCATTTGTTTAGGAATTCCCATGATGGCAAAGGTAGTTAACATATAGGCAGTAAGTTTTTTGGCATTTTCTCCCATGTGGGCAGAAACTGAAACAAATTCAGAGAAGGTATCAATGGCAACAAAAACCTATTTTTGTCGCCCAAATTGAGAGATATGGGTGACATCTATTTGCCAGGGTGTGTTAGCTTTTAACTCATGGGGGTTGGTGCCCATCATTTGGATGGCGGGGATTTTTAAAAGAGAAGCACAGGAGGAGCAGGATTTTACAATGCATTGTAGATGTGCTAAAGGCATCTTAGGAAAGTGGACCTGAAGTCCCTTAAGGTTGACATGAGTAAGGGAGTGAAAATTATTTGCTTCACCAAGAGTAGAGACAAAGGCTCCGGTTGTTGCAAGGGCGGTCGGCAGGGCATTGCCCTCAGAAATGGGTCCTGGCAGGGGGCTGTGTGATGGAATGTGCTGGATGTATATTGGGGCCCTGCGTTTGAGCAGGAGGATAGAAACAGCAATGAGTAGTGGGGGTAGGGGTTGTTGTCAAGTTTAACAAAGGACTGGGAGAGCCAGGGGAGGAGATTGACTAATAGGTTAAGAGGGTCAGAAGCTTCTTTAAAAACCAAATACACAGCATAAAGTTCCTTGAATTGAGGGGAAGGATCAGGAAGTTCCTGAAAGAGGATGGTGGGGGGTAGGTTTACATAGGTTTGAATAATTGCTGCTACTCCCTTTGTGCCTCCATCAGTAAAGAAGGAAGGGGCCAGGGAGGTAGTCATGCTTTAGAAAACCCAGAGAGGCATCCAAGGGAGGAGGGGAAGGACAGAAGCCCACTTTTTCCTAGGGAGGGCAATGTTAATGACGCCATCCCAGAAGGAGATGGCCTCTCATTGAGAGAGTTTCACTCCCCTACTCCTAAGGAGAGCCCTAAATTTGGGCATCTCTTTGGTGGGTTTGTACGCTGCCCATGATAGAAAAGATAGAAACCCTGAGAGCTCAGGAGGACATTCCCAAGGGCACGACAGCCTGGGGGGATCCTGCCTGGTTTCAAACACAAGCCTGACCTCAAGTTTCATAGAATCAGGGACTGCTCTAGAAGCTTTTAACTGGTTGATGAGTTATCAGGTTTGTATCAAAGAGTTGTACAGATAGAAGACTGTTGCTGACACACAGGCAGGCAGGCAGGCTCCAGCCAGAGGATGCAGGACCTTCAGCTAACACCAAGGAGTGGTGTTGTTGGCCAGAAAGCATCAATTGCCCCTTTGTAGTAGATCCTTGCAACTACACAAACTGAGAGTAAAAGAAATAGACAAAAGACCAGTCGATCCTCCAAGTGAGATGGCAGAGGCTCTAGCAGCCAATGTCCCTCAAAGGGGTGTATTCACCTTCCTCCTTGCATCCCCAGAGGTCCCTTCCTCTCAAGCCCCACATTGGGTGCCAGATGTGCAGTCCTCAGTAGTGGGGCTCCTCCCTCTGGACCACGAGCTTACTGCAACCTTCTGTGTGGCAGCTGCACACTGCTCTTATGTGAAGATCAGCCTGGTCCCAGCAAGCCAGGATTGGGAGGGAGCAGAGAAGGGTCCTCGGCTGCCATGAATATGAGGGGAAGAAAAACCCAGGAGTCTGTGTCAGTGGACAGCTCATTTATTACAAGAGACAAAGAGAGATGGCCTAGCAGTTAAGAGCGCCGACCGCTCTTGCAGAGGACCCAGGTTCGATCCCCAGCACCCACATGGCGGCTGAGAACCGTCTGAAACTCCAATTCCAGGAGAACTCCAGTTCCAGGGGAATCCGACGCCCTCTTCTGACCTCCGCGGCATTGCACGACACGGGTGCACAGACTTGCATGCAGGCAGTACATTCACACATACAGAAATAAATAAAATTAATAAAAAAAAACCTTTAAAAAATGTTTGAAAACATTAAAAAAAAAAGACAAAGATGCTTATATGAGGGCAGGGTTAAGGGAAGGTGATGTGACTTGGGGGGGCATCCTTTGGAACACCTGCAAGGTCACAGGTGGTTTATTTGAGAGACTCTGCAAGGGTAAAGAAACTGCTCCTTATCGCTCCCAGGAGGCTGAGGCTTAGAACCAGAGGCTGAGGACAAAGGCCAGCTTATAACTTAAGATAGAGCAAGCCAGATTCTTACCATCCTCACAAGGAGGCTTCCAGGGTGGCACAGCTGCACTCGATATCTTCATCAACCCTGGTGTCTCCCACTGGCAGGAAATCAAAAGGGCATGAATGACCAAACCACGGAGATTAGGAGTCTATGGAGTGTGGTTCCATGGAGAGGTCACCTATATTCAGCTTCACCCACCCAGAGCTCAGGGAACATTGCAGAAGAGGGGGCAGAAAAGACTCTAAGAGCCAGGGAGGTGACGCAAGAACAAATGGAAATGAATCCTATGAGCTCCTGGGACCCTGTTCATATGAACCTTCAGTATTGATACCAGCATGCACAAGAACCATGCAAGCTCATCCAGACAAAAACCCAACACAGAACTGTGGAAACGGGCAGCAGAGTTGAACCTTAGCTGAAGAAATATTGGCAACTGATTGAGGTTGGGTGAGGAAGAACTGGCCTTCTTTAGGAGAGGGACTCCATGGACAGGCTGACTAGAGCTCAGGGGATGAGCTGGCACTGAGGAGTGGCCAGGGAAAGTAGTGTGGTGCAATGGACCCTAGCACAAATGACAGAATGTGTGAACTCAGGGGACAGGGACTGCAGGAGGGTGGCAGTGGAAAAACAGGTCTAAAGATGACTAAGACTGATTGAAAAATTACGTATGACATACGCAAAAATTTCAATTAAAAAATCCTAGCCAAAAATAAATAAATAAAATTAAGACATACAGGGCTGGAGAGATGGCTCAGTGGTTAAGAGCACCGACTGCTCTTGCAGAGGACTCGGGTTCAATTCCCAACACCCACATGGCGGCTAAGAACTGTCTTTAACTCCAGTTCCAAGGGAATCCAATGCCCTCTTCTGACCTCCGAGGCATTGCAAGACAAGGGTGCACCAACCGACATGCAGACAGTACACTCATACAAAAAATAATAATAATAATTTTAAAAAATTTTTTAATTAAAACATACTTTGTTTTTATTACTTTGTTGAGCAATTTTATATTTAATAGGCTATCTTCTATGCCCATTATTATTTTAGAAGAGTGAGTTATGCCAGAACAAAATAAAATTAAGTCATATGATTAAGATAATAATAATTAATAAAATAAATTTTAAAATCTATTTAGTGTTCGTGTGCGGGGTGCTCAGGTTCGGGCCTTGCTTTCTAAGACCACCACAGATAAGAGCTCTGTGCCACTCCAGACAGGTAGAACTTAGAATAGATAGACTCTTGGGTTCCCAGATAGTTGATTTGCTGGTTTGTGGCAGGGGGGCTGGTGGCTGGTGGGCTTAGGTCTAAACCCTAAACCCTTGCAGGGCGTGGTTCTCCGGGCGGGGTCGCCCTTCCCCCTCACAGCCGGCAGCAGCTCTGGATCTAGCTCTGGTGCCACAGTGAGTTTGTGTGTGGGGTGCTCACGTTCAGGCCTTGCTTTCTTTCTTTTTTTTTAATGTGTATGAATATCCTGTCTGCATGTAGCTTTGTGCAACCGTGTCGTGCAATGCCACGGAGGTCAGAGGACAGTGTCGGATTCCCCTGGAACTGTTGCCAAAGTCGGTTCTCAGCGGCCATGTGGGTGCTGGGGATCGAACCCGGGTCATCTGCAAGAGCCATTGGCACTCTTAACCACTAGGCCATCTCTCCAGCCCCCCAGGCCTTGCTTTCTAAGACTACCTGAAGCACAGATAAGAGCCCAGAGCCGCCCCAGACAGGTACCCCCCCACCCCCCACCCCTGGCCAACTGTTATGGAGGAGAGAATATCCAAGTGGATTTTTTTTGGAGAATCCTCAGAACAGGAAGGGAAGAGTGACTTAG